>JANZXR010369814.1:0-19259 GCA_027575705.1 Erythroxylum echinodendron
TAGCTTCAGCATTGAGGCTGAGTGTCCGAAGCTCATTCAATGGGCTAAGAGGTGCTTGCAAATTGAGTCCGTGTCCAAGTCTCTTCCCGACGGTGAGAAGGTCTATGGTTTTGTTCTTGAGTTGAAGAACAAACTTGGAATTTAGGTTACGGCACATCAGTATCGGTTGCTTTCTTTGGGTTTTGGTTGTTCCTTTGTTGTCTGCTTGTTGCTTGTGACCGTATGGAGATCAATAAGGCCACTTGGCTGTTACTTGTTTTATGTATGTGTCTTTTATAATGATTACGTATTCGCTTTAATAGCTCTAGTCTATGTATTCCCGCTAATAAAGACTCCCAAAAGAATCGACTGCCAATTTGACTGTAGTTTCAAAGGATTATAAAATCGTAGGGTTAATATTTTTGCTTATTAATAGTTAAATAGGGTGAAAGGTAAATATGCTCTGCTGCAAGATTATGCTTGAAGGGAATTGCAGCCTGCATCTTCAGTATTGTAACAACAGCAAAAAAGTATAGTAATGAAGATTCAGTTACTCAGAACTAGAATTTTGTTTTGGAAATTAATTTTTTTACATAACTGGGCAAGAGCCTTAATTACATAGGGTGTTCCCAATTAAAAGTAGCCATATATACTAAGCTCCACTTGCTAGATTCCATTCATACAAGTAGTGAGACCTCTAAAACAAGGACTAAAGACAACTCTTTTAACTCTCAAAAGTCTACTAGAAATGGAAGACCAAAATGGTTTTTGGTTTGTGAGGCATGTTATTGTCTCAGCTCCTTAATTATTTGAGTAGATGTCGATTCATTTGTTAGTTCTTAAAGATTCTTCAATTTCTTTTTCATGAAAATGAGTAAATTGTGTTTCTAAAAGTTAAATCTCAAACAACTCAAAATTTTTCCTATTATTAGGAGATGAATTCCATTCGGATAGAGCAAGTCTACCAATAAAGAAAACTGAGACAAAAAGGATAGATGAGATTTACATGAAAAATCTTGTAACAAATATGGGAAAAACTACGGGCAAGAACAAAATATTTTCTACTATAGTAAACAAATATTACAAAGGAAGATTCCATAATCCACACCACGAATTAATACACAAAGATGTGGGAAAAAGATTTTGGGATATGTAAAGCCTTAAGTATATGTCTCTTCTAATCTTACACACTTCCAATGCGGGATAAAAAACCAACAATCTCCTACTTGGAGATTTAATTGAGAACCAATTAATCTACATACCATTCTTTCTATCTTATCTCTCTGCTGTCTACATTTTTGTTAAGCTATACAAGGATTTATACCATATGAATTTATCAATGTTGATTGGCTTTGTCAGTGCATATGCTAGGTTCTCTTTTGTGTGAATTTTCTACATATCCACACTTCCACTTTCTACCACTTTACGGACAAAATGATATTGAACTCCCATGTGTTTACTTCTGGAATGAAAAATTGGATTCTTGGTAATATATAAGGCACCCTAAGTATCACAATACAAGGGAATTTTCTCTTGTCGGTGCCCAAGCTCCTCTAAAAACCTTTTTATCCAAATTGATTCTTTGTAAGCTTGTGTAGCTGCCATATATTCAGCTTCTATTGTAGATAGCGCTACAACTGTCTTTAGTTTAGACACCCAGCTCATAACTCCTTCAATTGTAAACACATAGCTTGTAGTGGATTTTCTTCTATCAAGATCGGTTGCAAAATCATAATCAACATGTTATTTGACAATAAATTTAGATCCTTCATAACATAAAGCAGCATCTAAGGTCTCTTTAATATATCTTATGATCCTCTTTACAGCCCACCAGTTTTCTCGACTAGAATTCACCATATAACGACTAAAAACTCCCATTGCATGTGAAATGTCTGGTCTTGTACAAATCATAATGAACATTAAACTTCCTACGACTGATGCATACGGTATTAGAGACATCTCCTTCCTTTCTGCTTCACTGTTAAGGCTTTTACTTTAGGATAACTTGAAATTAACAGGAAAAAGGGTAGAGATTGACTTACAATCTTGCATATTGAAGCATCATAAGATTTTCTTCAAACAATTTTTTTGAAAAAACCAAATCTTCCTGTTATTTCAATGTAGGTAAATTTGCATATCTAAAATCTTATTTGGTGGTCCTAAATCCATCATTTCAAACTCCTCAGCTAACTTAAACCTTTAAATCTTGAACACGATCTTTGTTAGGGCTTGTAACTAACACACTGTCAACATACAAAAATAATACAATGAAATCATTATTACAAAACCTCTTGAAATATGCATAAGGGTCTGCAATAAATCTGTTGAATCCATGACTCATTATGAAGGAATCAAATCTTTATACCAACATCTTGGTTCCATTTTAGATCATAAAAAAATTTGTCCAACCTGCAAACCAATATCTCTTTCCCTATTTCTTCAAAATCTTTTGGTTGATGCATATAAATTTCTTCCTCAAGATCTCCACGAAGAAACGCAATCTGTACATCTAATTGCTCTAAGTGTAGATCAAATGTAGCAAACATAACTAAGACAATCTGAATTATATTAAGACGAACTACAGATGAAAAAAATTCTTTAAAAGTCAATACATTCTTTCTGAGCATATTCTTTTACCACCAACCTTGCACGATACCAACCCACTTGATCATCATTGTTGCGTTTGATGTTACACACCCATTTGTTGTCAATGGGATTTCTCCCTCATAGTAGTGGCATAAGCTTCCATGTTTTATTCTTATGAAGAGTTTCTATTTCTTCATTGCTGCAATCCAAAGTGATGCATCCGAGCTATTTGTTGATTCCTGAAATGTTGATGGTTCTCCATCTTTTATTAAGAGACAGTATGCAACATTGCCCTCTATAATATAATCAAACTGCCAGGTTGGGGTTTTTCTTTCACGAGGTGACTGTCGAACTTCTGTATTTTTATATTCAACTAGTTCTTGCTCCTCCTGATCTTATATAACTTCAATAGAATCCTTTTATGCTATCTTCCTTTCTTCTTAAATCGTTATAACCTCAAAATTTTCTTCAAATGTGCTAATTTGATATTTCTCTTAAAATTTATGTTTTGCAAATATGAAATCTCTACTAATGATGAGCTTACTAATTTCGTGATCTCTTGGGTATTATAAATCATGAACACAGGACTCCCAAATATGTATAACTGAGAATAAGCTACTAGTTTATCGTTCCACATCTCCATTGGTGTCTTCAAATCAATAGATCTTGTTGTTGATCAATTAATCAAATAATAGGTCGTCTTTACTGCTTCTGCTCGGAAAGACTTTGCCATACTTACAGTTCCCAACATGGTTATAGTTCTTTCAAACAGAGTTCTATTCATTCGCTCTGACACTCCATTTTGTTGAGGAGTGTAAGGTATTGTGAATTAACATTTGATGCCTTCTCGATTATAAAAAATCAATAAACTCATCACCAATATATTCTCTACTATTATCAATCCTGAGGCACTTGATTTTCTTCCTCGTCTTTCACTCAATTTGCATTTTAAATGTTGTGAAAGTTAAAAATACAGCTGCCTTTTTCTTGATATGATACACCTAACATTTTTTGAAGTAATCATCAATAAAGGTCACAAAGTACCTTGCTCTACCTAGAGACATAACCAGTTCTTGCCATACATTAGAGTGAATCAATTTTGGAATATCTTTACCTCTAGAATCAGATGCATTAAATTTTAATTTATGTTGCTTATAACATAGTGATCACAGAAGTGTAATGATACTTTTCTGAGACTAAGGAGTAGTTTCTACTCAGCAAGAATTTTCAATCCTTGTTTTAACATGTGGTGCCAATCTTAGCAGTCTCTAAGGCATGATCATTTCCCATGCACACATATCCTGTAAAGATAGGTTTATAAGTTTAGAATCAGTGAGCTCTAATTTATCCTTGAGCATCGTTGCTACTTCACTATATAAGATTTTTCCATTGGCAACACATCCCTAAAAAGTTGATGCTTTAAAGGCCTTCTCTCCACCCTTCCTGAATTGACATTCACTTTTAAAGTATCCTCTCTTCCCATAGTTGTAAAGCTTGAGATTTTCTTAATTTTGGATTTTGACCTTCCTTGTTTATGACTCTTAGTGAAATCATCCTCTATTGACCACCCCCTCGTCATCAATAAGGCTTCCACTTGATGTGAACTTGCCAGCCTTTCTTCTTTGTTGATGCATATGCTTTCTTCTTCAAGGTATTGATATGCTCTGTTACCGAAGTAGATTCGGACATTCGTAGTGTGTTGAGTCTCCTCTTCAGAAAGATATTGTTATGAAAAAACTTAGCTCTATATAACTTTGTAGATGCTCTCATTTCTCCTTGGCTATTTTCTTGTCAAGGCATCTATTTGTTTCCAGTTTCATCTATTAAACCTGTCAATTTAGCACTGATTGCCTCCAAGCAATTATCTTCTGCTAAGGCTACCTTCATCTTCAATTTCCATAATGAGAACTTTGTCCCATTAAAATTTGTAATATCAAATTTGTTCAACATTGCTTCTATCATAATTTGGCTCTTGTAACACAAGAATTGACTCCCACTCTTTCATGTGAAAAGGGAAACAGCCTCAGATTACATCCACTTAGTATATAATAAGACTGTAGTACATTAGGAAAGTTCTTAGGTCCCAATTAAAACCCATTCTCTTTAGACAGAGATTTTCCTAGGCATACACTCAATCACCTCAAATACCAACAAAAAATGCCTAAAAATGAAAACAAAAACTTAAGAATAAAGCCACCCTTAACCCGTAAGAACACCAAATAAAAACTTATTTTCTGATGTGGAAGATCAGACTATACTACAACCACATAGCATACTTGAGCAAAACTTGGGATTCGATACCACCTGTAGGAGATGGACTCCATCTAAATAGAAAAAACCCACCAATAAAGGAAATTGAGATAAAAAGGGATTTATAAGATTTACATGGAAAATTAACAAGTATAGGGAAAAACCACGGGCAAGAATATAATATTTTCCACTATAGAAAACAAAGATTACAAAGGAAGATCTCACAATCAACACTAAGAATTAATACACAAGGATGTGGGAAAGAGATTTTAAGATATATAAAACCTTAAGTATATGTCTACTTAGATAGCTTGAAATGATGCTTCTAATCTCTCCTACTTCCGATATCGGATAGAAAACCAACGCTAAACTAACGAGGAGCAGAAGTCTACTAAATTATAGTACTCCAATCTTCTTTTTAGAAGAAATGATTATACCTTTATAGAATATCCCTCCACAAGTTGTTAATGTAACAATAAATAAAGAAAAGATGATCGATAGTTTAGAAGCATCTAAACAAAGCTTGCATTTGGGATTAGGAACGGAAAATGGAGAGTCAATCCTATTTAGTATACTCAGGTTTTTTATTAAAGCTAACCAAAGAAAAAAAAAGAAATTTATGATGAGAGGTACTTGCACCACACTAATCTATGCTAGTCAAATATTGGAGCATGGAGTTTAAACAGGTCTTTGCAAGTTTTTATATTGAACTTTATAAAGGAATGAGCTTATTGTATTGCTTTATCTTTCTGGTTAATGTTAGACTAATAAGTTGGAGTTAGACTAATAAGTTGGAAAACATATGGAGAAAGTATAACTACCTCTATTGTTGTATAACTAGCTGCTACTATTATTTAACGATTTCACTCTTACATTTTCTGGAAAGTACCACCTCAGGCTTTGAAAGTTAGGGAGAAGATACAGCAGGCTTATTACGCTTTAATTTTCAAACCATAGCTAAGTATTATCACCATTCCCCATCATAATTTTAATTGAGGATTGTAAGTTGTCTTTAATCTTTAAGATTTATTGTATACTCTGAAAAGTATCCCTCATAGGCTTAAATGTCCAAAAAGTTTTATCATCCAAATAGCACCCATGAATCTATTTAATCCATAATGAATCCTTATTATAAAGATGTCCTCACCCTTTTAACTGGCAAGACCTTATTAACTATATGTATTGAGATAATACCCAAACCTCATTCTTATTTTAGAAAACATATGATTTTTCAACAAATTTTTGCATAAGGTTTCAAATTTCCACCACATGCTGATATATGTTTAAATTTTGATCTATTTTATCTCCTATACTGAGTGATTAATGATTTATAAATGCTTTGGATGCTCACTTTGATTCATATTTTATTATAGGTACATTTTGGAAGTAAAAGAATTAAAGTGAACCAAAAGCATGCTCATTGAAGCCGTCTTCTCAATTTCTAGCAAGTAAAGAAAAGAAAAAAATTAAGAATGAGAAGCAATGAAGTAGCTTACGTGTACATTAGATGCACGCATGGTGAAGAAATGGTCATGAGAATAAAACCCATACAGCTTGTAGGAGAAACGACGTGTAGCGTGGAGAAGGACATAGCCAAAAATGCAAGCCAAGTAATAGCCACATGCACGTGAATAAAATGCAACATCCAACACACAATATGAGCACAAAACGCAACGTAGAAGGAAGTTTGGCAAGTAGCAGAAACATTTTCATTGGAGGTAAGGGTTATGCATAAATATTTAAAGAAGAATGAACAGTAGTGTGGCCACAAATCTTTATTCATCACATCAAAATTACAGCAGAAAGAAAGGAGAGGTTCAGCTGGAAAAGAAAAAGAGGAAGCGTGTGTCAGCTGTGGGGGCTAGGAGAAGTAAAAAGTCAAGAGTGAAAAAAGACAAACTCCTTCATTTTTGGCATCTCCTCTAGTTTTAAAGCAAGTGTGGAGTAACTAGAAGATCTACTCTCTCTCTTCAATTAAGTCTCATCTCCCACAGTTTTTAAGGGAGTTTTTATGATAATAAAGGAAAGGGTTTGCTAGGAGGTGTGAAAAGAAAACAAAGAGTGGCAAGAAGAGAGGAGAGCATGAAATGAACAAAAGAAAGCTAGGATATAAGAACAGTAGTATGGTTCATCATATTAATTTGTCCCATCAGTGAATAGTGAGAGGAAGGAACAGTAAAGTGAAAATAAAAGGGAGAAGAGAGGTGTATCATGAAAGAGAACAAGGGCTGCAACTTTATGGAGCTAGAAATAGTGTGGGAGTTGAAGAAAAAAGAAAGGAAGTGCATGAACTGCATGAGAATTGAGTGAAAGAAAGAAGAAAAGGAGAAAATTGAGACAGAGAAGGAGATACGTGAATAGGGAGCTTAAACTCTCAACTTTAATTGTCCCATCAATTACAGTGACAAAGGAGTGGCCATAGAAACAAAAAAAGGGGTGGCGATAGAGAAAATAGAAGGGCTTGTGAAGTTAACTTCGATGGTTATTCTTTCTTCAATCTTTTTACATAAATGGAGGCTATTAAGGTTGATTGTTAGAGCTTGAAGACAAAAATGGAAGGCTAAATCACCTGACGCTGATTCAGAGTTGGAATCGAGGCCAAGGGACACATTAAGCATAGAGTGTTGTGTATTGTTATCTACTCTCTTTTTAGATTGTTATGTTATTTTGAATGAATTGATTGGGTATTTGGATAATTATGGTTTTAATACTCTATTGAATCATTTTTATTACTACCCACTGCTAGATCTTGAATATGATACGTATTAGTCATGTAGAAGATCATTTGTAGTAACTAACAGTACTGAATTGTTAGAAATAATGTAGCTTAAGTGAAATAGTCAGTGCATGCGTGATTATTGCTAAGTTGATATGTTTTTCTTAATTGTAATGATACTGTCCATATAAACTTAAAGAGCTTGTTCTAGGTTTCCCGATAGTTAGGATAATTAACGAACAATTCGTAGTTAATTAAAACTTAAGGAAAATTTGGGATTAGTAGAGCTTGTTATTAATTCACAATCAATAGTCTACAAGGAGAAGTAAAGACGATAACTTAATGACATTTGTGAAATTATGCTTATGCTGAGATGAAACCAATGAATGGTAAACAAGACATCCATTGAAGCCAGGAATTTGATTTCCAACATGGCTGCTAACTCTCAACAATTCAGTATTTGAGAGGAACCAAGACCATTAAAGGTCAATAAAGCTAGTACTACTAAATTGAAGCAATAGAAAGCTGGGTTGACATATTTAGTGAGACAAATGGCTGCAAATCATGCTCAACAAGTCAAAGTATGTGGAATTTGTACAATGGGACATCTTACTGATATGTGTCCATCTTTTCAAAAGACATCTACAGAACAAGTAAATGCTTTTAGAAGCTTCTCGGTCCAACCATAAAGGAATCCTAGCTACCCTTATACACAGAACTCAGGATGGAAGAATCCTCCATTTAATACCTATGGACAGTAAGGACAAAAACAAGGGTCTTATCAATAACCTTATTAAATACAAGCTCAACCATCGAGCTCTGGACCTCCATTGGAAGAAATGATAAAAACATTGGCTCAGAATAGTATACAGTTCCAACAAAAAACAAACGCTAGCATTCAAAATTTGGAAAATCATTTGAGTCATATGGCTACTATGGTAAGTCGATTGGAGAATCAAAATTTAGGTAAGCTTCCTGCTCAAACCATTGTGAACCTAAAAGAGAAATGAAGTGCTATCACCCTAAGGAGTGGTAAAGAAATGGAGGCAACATACAAGACTCTTGTTATTGGCATTGATGTATAATCCAAAAAGGAACTTGAATTGCCTCAGAAAGAAGCTGAAAAGGGAAATAAGTTAAATTCTCAATCTCCTGTGATTAAAATTTTACCAAAACTTTTCCTCCTTTTCTTAATAGGGTTACTAAATCAAAGAAAGAGGAACAAGATAAGGAGATCTTGGAGATGTTTAAAAAGGTGGATGTAATTATACCTCTAATTAATGCCATTAAGCAAGTTCCTAGATAAGCCAAATTTCTCAAAGAATTATGCACTTCTAAGAGGAAATTGAGGGGAGATGAGAAGGTAAGTATGGGGGAGAACGTTTTTGTGGTCATTCAGAGAATGCTTCCCCAAAAGTGTAAGGATCTCGGTACATTTACGATACCTTTCAAAACTGGTGATACTAGATTTAAAAGATAATGTTAGATCTTGGAGCTTCAATTAATGTTATGTCATATCCCATTTATACTTCGTTGAATTTGGGATCGTTAAAGCAAACTTGTTTTATAATTCAGTTGGCTGATAGATCTAATGCTTATCTGGAATGAGTTATAGAGGATGGTTTAGTGCAAGTCAATGAATTGGTTTTCCCAAATGACTTTTATGTCTTAAACATAGAGGGAGAACCTTCAGCTAACTCTACACCTATCCTTTTGGGTCGCCCATTTTTGAAAATGTCAAAGACAAAGATCAACGTAGATGAAGGGACATTGACTATGGAATTTGATGGTGAATTTGTTTGTTTTAATATTTTTGAGGCTATGAGGTGCCTTAGTGATGCCCATTCTATGCTATCTATCGATGTCATTCATTCTTTGTCTCAAGAAATTTTTGATATGGATCGTAAGGATAAGTTAGAAGTCATTATTTGCATGAGTTTAACAGAAAAAATTTTGCAAAATTCTAACTTGCTCATTACAGATAAAATGGAGGAAATTGTGCTAGCACTACAATCACTGCAAACAATCCCAAAGAGGTATGTATTTCAAAATATTGAATTGCCAATATCTAATATAAAATCTTTAGCGTCTGTGGTGTAGGCACCTGTAACTGAATTGAAGCAATTAACAGATCAATTCAAATATATGTTCTTAGGAGAAAGAGAAACACTTTTGGTAATTATATCAAAGAACTTAACCAAGCTTCAAACAGAAAAGCTCATTCGAGTGCTTAAAGACCACATTACAGCTATAGGTGGACTATAGTCGACATTAAGGGTATTAGCCCTTCGACATGTATGCACCGAATCTTGTTGGGAGAAGGATCCAAACCATGAAGAGAGTCACAAAGATTGAATCCTCCTATGATGGAAGTGGTATAGATGAAGATCTTAAAGTTGCTTGATGTTGGTATAATCTATCCAATTTCGGATAGCAAATGGGTGAGTCCGGTCTAAGTAATAGCAAAAAAACTGGGATTACTGTGGTAAAGAATGAGAATAATGAGTTTTTGCCTACAAGAATTCAGAATGGATGGCGAGTATGCATCAATTATAGGAAGTTAAATGTTACTACATGCAAAGATCACTTCCCACTCCCATTCATTGATCAGATGCTTGAAAGACTTACAGGATGATCTCACTACGGTTTTCTGGATAGGTATTCAGGATATAACCAGATTGTGATAGCTCCAGAGGATCAGGATAAAACAACCTTCACCTGCCCATTTGGTACATATGCCTACAGAAGGATGACGTTTGTACTATGCAACTCCCCAGCCACCTTTCGAAGATGCATGATAAGTATTTTTTCTAAATATGTTTAACATATTATTGAGTTCTTTATAGATAATTTACTGTATATGGTGATTCATTTGATGCATGCTTATATAATTTGAATTGTTTACTTGAATGATGCATCGAAACTAATCTTGTTCCCAATTTTGAAAAACATCATTTCACAGTTGAACAAGGAATAGTGTTGGGACATGTAATCTCATCTAAGGGAATTGAGGCTAATAAGGCCAAGATAGAAATTGTGTGAAATTTACCTTACCCCCCAAACGTGCAGGAGATTAGTTCTTTTCTGGGCAATGCAGGTTTTTATTGTAGGTTTATCAAGGACTTTAGTAAGATCTCAACAAAACTATGTCATCTGTTACGAAAAGATGTGCCCTTTAAGTTTGAAAAAGGATGCAGGGAAGCATTTGACAAGTTGAAAGAACTTCTGACTTCAGCACCAATCATTCAACCACCTAACTGGAGTCAACCATTTGAGATTATGTGTGATGTGAGCAATTTTATTATAGGTTTTGTCCTTGGTAAAAGTTATGGAAAGTTGACTTATGCAATCTACTATGCTTCTCGAACACTTAGTCCAGCACAATGCAACTACTCCACCACTAAAAAGGAGGTTTTAGCTGTTATGTTTTCTTTGGATAAATTTAGACCTTATTTGTTTGGTTCTAAAGTGATTGTGTATTCTGATCATGCAACATTAAGGTGCCTTTTGTTGAAAAAACAAGAGAAGCCAAGGCTGATTAGATGGATTCTCCTACTCCAAGAGTTCGATTTAGAGATCAAAGACCAGAAAGATATAGAGAATTCAGTCACATATCACTTGGGCTGAGATGTGAAGGAAGAGGATCTAGTAACATTGCAAGAACAATTTCTGGATGAGCAATTACTAACACTTCATGGTAAGACTCCATGGTATGCTGGTATTGTGAACTGTATAGTAAACCATGAGATCCTTACTATTTAGGGTGATCTTTAATTGTGGAAATGGTGTTTTGATCAAGTGATTAGGAGATTTGTATCTGAATATAAGTGTGAATCAATTATGAAGTTTTGCCATTCATATTCTTGTGGTGGTCATTTTGGGCCTAATAGAACTACAAAATTCTTGAATGTGGTTTCTATTGGACAAATATTTTTAGACACTCATATATGTACTTTAAAGTATGTGAACAGTGCCAGAAACAAGGTAATGTATCCTATAGAGATCAAATGCCTTTATCTCTAATAATTGCATATGAAATTTTTGATATATAGGGCATCGATTTTATGGAATCATTTCCCTCTTCTTTTGGTTTTGTTTATATTTTGTTGGTTATGGATTGTGTTTCAAAATGGGTGAAAGCTAAAGCCACCAGGACTGACGATTCTAAGGTTGTTGTAGAATTTGTCAAGTTTAACATTTTTTCTAGATTTGGAACACCGCTAGCATTGATTAGTGACAGAGGTACTCATTTTTGCAACCAATTGGTAGGAAGTCTTTTAAAGAAGTACCATGTCACCCATAAGGTGTCTACAGCCTATCATCCACAGAAGAACAGGCAAGCACATGTTTCAAACAAATAAATCAAGTCCATCCTTGAGAAAATGGTAAGTTCAAATCGTAAAGATTAGAATTAGCAACTTGATGATGCTCTTTGGGCATATAGGACTGCATACAAGACACCGATTGACATGTCTCCATATAGACTAATCTACAGAAATTCGTGTCATCTTCCAGTGGAAATTGAGCACAAAGCCATTTGGACTATTAAGTAATGTAATATGAAGATGGATGCGGAAGGTGATAAGAGGAAGCTACAACTGCAAGAATTGGAAGAGCTTAGGCTTGAGTCTTATGAGAATGCAGAAATTTACAAGGAAAAGACAAAAAGATTTCATGATAAGATGATTGTTAGGAAGAATTTTGTGGTTGGATAAAAATTCTTCTCTATAATTCCCGAATTAAGCTTTTTCTAGGTAAATTGCGTTCCCGTTGGATTGACCCCTTTATTGTTACTAATGTTTTTCACATGGTGCAATTGAAATTGAAAGCTTATAGACAAACAAGAAATTCAAAGTCAGTGGTCTTTAGCTGAAACTATTATATGAGGGATTCCAAGTGGAGGACGTGGAAGTGATAGGGTTAGAAAACCCTTACTATGAAGAATGAGCAACAAAGAGTCAAGCCAATAACAATAAACAAAGGCGCTGTTTGGGAGGCAACCTAAGGGAAGTTAAATTCTTTCATTTATATTTCCGCTTTTATTACTTTTGTGAACTGCTCCTTTCTTTCATTTGATTTTACATTGAGGACAATGTAAGTTTTAAGTGTGGGGGTGGGGTATGCTAGTTTCTATGCATGTTTTTAAGCTTAATTGTGGCTTATATGGCGTCTTAGATAATTTTCAAATTCAAATGAACAAAATCAAAAATTTTCTTGTTTTCTATTGCTTTTAAGATTATTTATTCATAATTAAAGTGTGAATTGACTAGAAAAATACATAGTAAAAATTTGGCATGTACTTTTGCTCCTGTGATTAGTTAATGTACATTATTCTTAGAAGAGCAGTGACTAGTGGTAGATAAAAACTAGTGAGGTTTTGAGTCACATTAGACTGACACATTCATATTAGTCTCACTATTTTGTTTAATATGAGCGACCTTCATGACACATACATCCTTACTTTGCATTGAATTTCTATTTGAGACCACATTGTTTATCAAATGCATATTTATGATAATGATTAGGCATTCTTTGTTAATTATAAGCTACATTAGTCAAATAGCTTACCCATTTATGTGAATTTCCTTTGCTAATCCCTTTTGAGATGTATTAATCTTTTCTTTTGCTCAAACCACATTACATGCACCTAACTAAATGTCCTAACTAAGCTTTAAAACTAGTGGAACATTTGTAATTCTTGGTGATTATGATTATGTAGAAGTCCAAGTGTGGGGGTTTGCTTACATATGGGTTAGTTAAATTTGTTAAAATGTCATGTTACGAATCCTATGTTTATGTAGCCTATTTCAAGCGCGAATTCTTCAGCCATTTTTTTTAATTTTGTTTCTTTTCTTTTCTGTTTTTCCAAAAGGCCCTCTTTTGATTTTTCTACTAAATTAAATATTCTTGGATTACTTTTGGACATGAAAATATTTTTATAAATAGGGGGAAATTATTTTTACCCTTCCTATGATTTTAAATTATTTGAAAATCATTATTAGCTATTTTTATTAATTAAATGTTATCTATTAAATTGAGTATTAAATGTTTCTCTTAAGTTGTTGTTCTAGAATAATTTATTTTAATGTCTATACTCATTCTACGATCCCACCAAATGTTTTTCCCGGGTCAACACTTATTAAAATTTTTTTATGATCTACCTCTGATTTTGTTCGGAGGTAAATTAAGAGAGTTTGTTTTGTTTTAAGTTTGATCTGGTAGGGAATTCCTCCCACGTGGGACATGCGTCCAGATGTCAGGCCCGTGACTCGCCCGGGTGGGGTTCCAGCAGTTTGTGTGTACCCATAGAAATATCTTGTTTAAACACTTTTTCTCCAAGTCTACCTCTAGATTACACAGTTTCTAAGGGTGGTGAATATTGATTGATTATGAGTATAAGCTTCAATGTTGAGTTTTTGCTATAGGTTTTAAAAATCCTTCATCTTTACTTATGATTATCTATTCTTAAGAAATATGGGAAAAAAGTAAAAGTTTTGGTTTATGATTTTGATTTTGATTTTGATGATTTGCCTGAGGACAGTCAAAAGTTAAGTGTGGGGGAATTTGATATTTGTTTAAATGTTGATCTATTTTATCTTCTACACATAGTGATTAATACTTTAGAAATGCTTAGGATGCTCACTTTAATTTACATTTAATTTTAGGTACATTTTGGAAGTGAAGGAATTAAAGTGAACCGAAAGCATGCTCATTGAAGCCATCTTTTCAATTTTTAGCAACTAAAGAAACAAAACAATTAAGAATGAGAAGCAATGAAGTAGCTCACGTGTACATTGGATGCATGCATGGTGAAGAAATGACCATGAGAACAAAACGCATGCAGCTTATGGGTGAAACAACATGCAGCGTGTAGGAGGACACAACCAAAAACGCAAGCCAAGCAATAGTCCTATGCACATGTATAAAATGCAACGTCCAACACACAACATGAGCACGAAACGCAATGTAGGAGGATGTTTGGCAAGTAGCAGAAACGTTGTCATTGGAGGCAAGGGTTATGCGTAAGTCTTTAAAGAATGAATAGCGGTGTGGCCATGAATCTTTATTCGTCAAATAAGAATTATGGTAGAAAGAAAGGAGAGATTCAGCTAGAAAAGAAAAAGAGGAAGCATGTGTCAACTGTGGTGGTTGGCAGGAGTAAAAAGTTGTGAGTGAAAAAAGACATCAGCTCCTTCATTTTTGGCATCTCCTTCATTTTGAAGCAAGTGTGGAGCATCTGGAAAATCTACTCTCTCTCTTTAGTTAAGTCTCATCTCCTACGATTTTTAAGGGAGCTTTTATGATAATAAAGGAAAGGGGTTATTGGGAGGTGTGAAAAGAAAACAGAGAGTGGCAAAAAGAGAGGAAAGCGTGAAATGAACAATAGAGAGTTGGGATACGTGAACAGTAGCATGGTTCATCATATTAATTTGTCTCATCAGTGAATAGTTAGAGGAAGGAGCAGTAGCATGAAAATAGAAGAGAGAAGAGAGAAGAGAGGTGTATCATGAAAGAGAACAAGGGCTGCAACTTCGTGAAGCTGGAAACAACGTGGGAGCTGAAGAAAAAAGAAAGGAAGTGCGTGACCTACATGAGAGTTTTGTGAAATATAAAAGAAAAGGAGAAGCTTATAGCAGAGAAGGAGATATATGAATAGGGAGCTTAAACTCTCAACTTTAATTGTGCCATCAACAGCAGTGACAAAAGAGTGGCCATAGAAACAAAAGAAGGGGTGGCAATAGAGAAAATAGAAGGGCTTGTGAAAGGAACTTCAGTGTTCATTCTTTCTTTAATCTTTTTACATAAATGGAGGCTATTAAGGTTGATTGTTGGAGGTTAAAGATGGAAATGGAAGGTTAAATCATTTAACGCCGATTCGGAGGTGGAATCGAGGCCACGGAATATATTAAGCCTATAGTGTTGTGTATTGTTATCTACTCTCTTTTTAGATTGTTATATTATTTTGAATGAATTGATTGGGTATTTGGATAATTATGATTTTAATGCTTTATTGAATCATTTTTATGACTGCTCATTGCAGAATCTTAATAATCGATATGTATTAGTCACGTGGAAGATCATTTGTAGCAACTAATGGTACTGAATCATTAGAAATAACATAGCTTAAATTAAATAGTCCGTGCTTGCATGATTGCTGCTTAAATTGATATATTTTATTAATTATAATGCTGCTATCCAGGTAAACTTAAAGAGGTTGTTCTAGGTTTCCCAATATTTAGGGTTAATTAACAAGCACTTCGTAATTAACTAAAACTTAAGGAAAATTTGGGATTAATAGAGCTTGTTATTAATTCACAATCAATAGTCTACAAGGAGAAGCAAAGATGATAACTTAATGACATTTATGAAATTATGCTTAGGCTGAGATGAAAACAATGAATCGGTATTCAATTTATTCATTAACTTTATCATTTTGTTACAGTTTAATTTGATTTATTTTCATAGATTCAATTTTTTGTTTTAAATTGAAAATCCCCTTAATTGCTTAAACAGATAATTTAGGGAAGTATTTGAAATTAATCCTTGTGGGATTGACCTAGACTTATCCCTATCTATAGTTTAGTCTAGTTATTTTTATAGTATTACAACATGTAACCTCATGTTTACAAAAAGTTTCTAAAAAGCTTCCTAATTTCCATGTTTGGCAAAATGAGATGATAGGACTAGTAAATAAACAAGTTGTTTAATTGATTTGATCAATTGTTATCTACCGTCATATATTAATATTTTTTGCTCCAATTGCCTATTTTACCTTTTACAACGTCAAATAAAGATTGATAATCGATATATAAGATTCTTTTTAAGGTAATAAGAATCCTTAAATAAATATAAGAGATTTGAAGGATAAACTTCAAATGTTTATAAATTCCAGAGATGATGGAGTTGTATAAGCTAAGACCATCAAATAACACTTTTGTTTATTAATGCTCGATCCAGATATCCTATTGAAGGAATCTAATGACTTAATATGACAAGACACTCATCTTAAATTTTCTTTACAAAATAGCAAGACATCATAAATAAAAGAAAACTTGAATATATACAATTAATCACATTTCCAATGAAACTTTACTCCCACCTTACATTATAAATAGTAAGCTTGTAAAGACCTTAATACATATATGGTTATGGGAAAGTTTTAAAATTTATAGGCCCTCAAAATACTACAAGAGTATAGGTTATGAGTGTAGATATGAGGTGTCAATCCCTCAAGGAGTGGTGAACTAATTCAATTCTAGGTTATCTAAGGCCCTAATAATTATAAAATTGAAAATAAAAAATAGACAAGAAAGTAAACATGTGAAGATAATTGAAAGAAAATTAATTTGTAAATTAACATGAAAAGAAACTAAATTAAGCTATACAAATTCACAATGAGAACTCACACAAGAAAAAGTTCCAAATTATGAGAAAGGGGGATTTTTCTTATCAATAATGTTAACCTAGTCATTTATGTATTAATGAGTTGTCAATTCTAGACTATCAAAGGGAGAATTACACTCTCTCAAGTTATAATCACAAATACTATTTAATAATCCCCAATTAGGTTAAATACTAAACATGTAATCTCTCAATTACGGATAGCTCTGACCCTAATTAGTTCTTAAGCTTTCTAAGAAACAACTAAGTCTCACACGGGATCTCTCTGTGTATAATAATCAATTTGATTAATTGCGTAGTCTATTGGATTGCTTAACTCTCATTAACCAACCCAATCATTTTGTATTCGATTCACTCTCTCCATTTATTACTAAAGCATGAAGTTACAGTAATTAATCACAACACCCAAATGATTAAACACAAAAATAACTAGATTAACATTAAATCAAGTCAAAATTCCTAAAGAAAATTAGAACATTATGATCAAACCCAAATCCATCAACATATTCATATCCACACAAATATGAATGAAATAAACTTTAGATGGGGGGTCAGGATGCCTCGAGAAAGCAGCAGCAACCCAAAAAGTCTAAAAAGTCCCTCGAAAACCTAGGAATGGAAGGTTGTCCATCTCTTTTATGGGCTACGATTGTGGCCTAAGATTAGGCTTCTGTCATGATCGTGGGCCTGGGTCAGATTCCTAGCTTCCTCTAATTCTCCTCCATTCTTTGATATTTGATCTGAAACACTAACCAACATGTCAAGGTACCTCAAATACACAAAATTTAAGCTCAATGGCATACTATAATCCATAAAGCGCGTAAAACATAAATGTCTAACTAAATAGCATAATCATATCCTAAATATGCACTAATTATTCAATTTAACAACTAAACATATACTAAACTACCTACTAAAAGATTATGCAGTCTACCACTATCAACATCCCTACACTTAAACTTTTGCTTGTCCTCAAGCAAAGTCAAAAACAGAAAACACACACAACAAACAAAATTTACAGCAAAACACACACAATGCAATAATAGGACAATGCTATCAAACCTCACGAAATAAATTTAACTACAAACATGATCCCTTAAGTTGTTCTAACTTATTAACTTGTAAAATTTGTGTCTACATACTTCAAACTAAATATACATAATAATTAAAACTTAATGTCACATTCATTCACTCCTTTCACTTACACACATACATTGATAATTATTTAGTTAATAAAAAATGTAACTATCTTTAAGCGGCTTTTCATAAGAAATCATGATGTTCACAAGATTAATAAGATTTATTAAACAACACACTATTTCTTTTAATTTTAATTGACATAAACCTCGCCTTTTGACTCGAAGGAAACCAGTTGTTATGAATGCCCCCAGTTACTAAACTAGGCCATGTTTTTATTAAGCTGTTTGGTTGGAATGTCATTATAACCTTTTGACGTGAAGGAAAAACTTTATGCTGAATGTTCCACGGTTACTCAACTACATCATTTTAACTAGCTCCCATGAAGGAAGTATCTTTGAGTCTTTGTATACATTAGCATGTGGACCTCATAGTTTGGTGCAAAAGTACACCGTATGCAATACAAATGGCATGTGATTTTACACGAAGCTCGTGATATGCATAGGGTTACACAGAATAGTGGAGTTGCAGTGTTAGGAAATTATGGGGAAGATAATATTACATTTTTGGGGTTTTGATAGATATTATCAGGCTTGAATATGTTAAGGTTAAAAATGTTGTACTTTTCAAGTGCAAATGATATAATCTTGCAAATTTTAATATAAGGGTCAACGGCATTGTGAAAAGAGTCAACATAACTAAGTTTTAGTACAAGGATGACCCATTTATTTTTGCACATCAAGCGAAGCAAGTCTTTTATGTGGAAGATTTGTTACTCGGTCTAAATTGGCGGATTGTGCAAGAATATGAAGTTATACGCGTGTATGATATCCCTTCGCTTGGTAATAAAGAAGTTTCAAATGACATTAAGGAGTCTAAAGAAGTTCCAGTCGAAGTCGAGGAATGTTCCTTGGAGTCTTTAGATCGAAATGATATTCCATATGATTTAGTAAATAATGTTTTATTGAATTCCAAGCAACGTTTGAATGATGATTTGGAGGACTTAGACACAAACAGTAGTGAGAATGAATGTGATATTGTATTGGAAGAGTTCACTAACGATGATGATGAATAAATTCTTATTATGCAATTAAACCTTTGTTGTTGACCTCGTCATTGTTGTATGCAGATTTTATTATAGATTTATATTCAACACCAAAATAGTAGTTCCATTTCACCTTTTCTTTAT
>JANZXR010369831.1:0-19256 GCA_027575705.1 Erythroxylum echinodendron
TAATTTATTTTTAAGTTTTATTTAATTTATAATAATTATTAGTAATAAAAATATTTATTATTATTTTGAAAACAAAAATTAAAAATTCACAATAATTATAAAAATTGAAATAAATAAAATAACTAATTAAAAAACTTTGAAAAGGGGGAGAGGAGGGGGATTTTAAAATTTTTTGCAAATTTTGTTAAAAAGTTCCCCCTATTTTTTAAAATTTCCAATACCTGCAATAATTTGAATATCGACAGGTACTGGCCTGTTTAAACTTGGTACCACCAACCCTTTGTTTCGTACATGTCTTGGTCTGGTATGGTTCGTACCGGCTAGTACCGGTCAGTACGTATGGGTATTCATAACCATGATTTTAGATTGATATCTGGTTGGTATTTCGGGGCAAAGAGGTTAGTACCAATCGATACTAGGGTTCAATAAAAAATTGTAATTTCTAGTACCATTTTCTAGCTGACAAGTGGGCTAGAATGGTACAGTATTCAACCATTTGTTCCAAAATATCCAAAACCTAACGATCACTAATTGGAATTCAAACTGAGTCAGGATATATTATCACTTTTGAGAGAATTTCCATTAAAAGCATAAAAAAAGAAAACATTTTTTGCCTAATATAATTTACTTTTTAATTATGATGTATAAGAAACTATTAGCAACTTTGGAACATCACAATATAAAATTACATATTTTTTGTCTTTGTATTAAAACTTAAAGGCAAACAAAAGTTCTTAAGAAGATATAGTTATATTTTGATTACTCATTTGAATTTATTTTTCACAATCTTAGATGAATGTTTGACTCACTTTGTAATAGCCGGTTTTTATACTAAGGATTAGAGCCTTATATTATTGCACATCAGTCATATTATTTAAGAATTTATGAAATGCATTTCATTCACATGCATAATATTTGCATACACATATGAATCATGATTTAGAAAACATTATAAAGATTATGTGTGCGCTCAATTGACATACTCCAAGGTATGAAAGGTTTAAAATGGTCATGATGTGAACTCTAGGGTATGAAAGGTTTAAAATGATTATGATGTGAAATATGTATTGCTTATGTCTTGAATTTTGGTTTGGTGGATTATAATTAGTAAATTTGGAATTAATTGTTACAATTGGAAAATTGATGAATTAAAATGTGCATTTAGTTTAGGAAAAATGTGAAATTGATACATAGAAATTTATGATGACTAAGCCTATGAAATAAGTTACACATGGTAGTAGAATTAAGTGACATTTGACATGAGTGACAAATGGCTTAGAGATTGAGTGACAAATGGCTTAAGATTGAGGTGACAAATGGTAGCATGAAGAGAGGACATGTGGTTGGCCTAGACTCTTGACAAGTGTCTTAACACTGATCACACCATATGAACCACACATGGCAAGTTGCTTCATTTGTAACTTTCTACTGAAGCTCTTATCTTCTTCTCTCATAGCTGAAAGCTTGCTCCTCTTTATATCTCTACATTTTGCCTAAATTTTGTTCAATTGCCACACCAAAATCCATGCTTTACTTTCATAAAGATAGTTGTAGAACCAGATCATTGTCGTACATGCTATTGTCTTTTATCCTTGCCACCTATCCAATTCCCACCTTGTATTTGAGATGATCTTGCATACGTATAAGACAAAGTAAACTTGATGAACTGAAGTGGAACTTGAGCTAAACAAGTAAGTAATGTACTGATCTTTTGGGCATGTTG
Source organism: Erythroxylum echinodendron (assembly GCA_027575705.1). NCBI lineage: Eukaryota > Viridiplantae > Streptophyta > Magnoliopsida > Malpighiales > Erythroxylaceae > Erythroxylum > Erythroxylum echinodendron. The sequence continues at coordinate 1,724 of JANZXR010369831.1, forward strand.
TAGTAGAAAGTTTATGATGATTGAATTGGGATGGATAGCTTTTAGTGTTGATGATGAAGTGTGTTGAAAAAATGATACATGAATTGGATATTTTTCTCTTTTGTTTTTTATGCATGAGAACCGTAGGTTATAGGTTGCTATATGGATGATTTAGATTGAGATTTGAAGTTTAAATGAAGGTAAAGAAAGGTGCTTGTGAAGTGCTCTTGAATTTGGAAAAAAACTAGGACTACATTTATGATGAAATTAAGTGAACGAAAGTTTCTGTTTTGTTTCTGTATGCATGAAAGATAAATAGTTTATGAGCTGCCAATTGATTGATTTTAAGTTGGAATTGGAGATGAAATTGATGAGGAACTGAAGTATAATTAAGGTATAATTGAGGTATAATTAATGGACTAATATGAAGATGCTTTGAATTTGGTACGAAGGTGTTAGAATCTGGAGAAATTGAAGGAAAATAGAGAGTGAACATTCAGTTCACTCATCCCACGATCGTGGGCAATGCTTTGAAATGAAAATTTTCTGTTTTCTGTGATTGTTAAATCAACTAAGGATAAGTTATTTTACTTTGGTGTATTTGGACTTGATTAAGGCTTGAAATCAACCTAGCTTGATGTTTAATTAATTGGTTAAGGATTTGATAAGTTTAGGTTGTTAATTGATGTTTTAACTTAAGGAATGGATCGTTTTGAAATTAATATATCTAAAATCTGGAATTTATGAGTGTTAAAGGAAGGAACGTGTTCTTATGAATGCAAATGTGATCCAAAGGATATGAGTAATGTGAACTAGTATGAATGAATAAGAATTAGGAAATTGTGTGAATATATATTGCTAGAAAAGGTTAGTGAATGTATGATTGATGAATTTAGAGTGATCCAACATATTTAAGATATAAACCTAATTATAAACTAGATGTGTACAAGCTATGGCATTTGAATGGTCAAGATTTATGAATAAGGATACATACCCAGAAAGTCAATTAAGCATCCATTGAATATGACACATATATATGCGCATGAGTGAATAATCATATGATTGATCAACTTAGTAATATGTAAAATATATGTGTATTGCATGACTAAAGAAGCACAAGTTGATCATCAACATCTAAACATTGCCGGATCATTAAGGCAATAGCTTTTCTTGAGCATACTGTGAGTTAACCTAGATGTTTCTCACTATGATTGAATTATTTTTGGTTAACTTTTAGTCAATGAACTTTTACTTATCTGATTGCTGTGATTCTGGACATTGTTGGCCCGAGGAGATTGATATTTGGGACTGTTTATGGAAGTGTTTTCAAATTGTATGTGTAATATGGAATATTTTCTCAACTGAATGTTGAATGCTAGACCCAGATCTGAAGAATGTGATAAATGATATGCTCTTCAGATCTAAGCATATTGAATGAAAAGTATTGATAGCATATTATGTGAATTGATGCATTCCATTGCATTGATATGCATGATTAGATAAAAGAGTTGTGATTGGAGTGACCAACATGAAAAAGAGCTTTAAGCTCAAGAATTACGCATAAAGAGCCATTGGCTCAGTTAATAATAAGCCTGGTATCTACAACAAATATAGGACAGTAAATGAAATAAGCCTGATATCCACAATGGATATGGAACAATAAATAGGCATTTGGTCACAACAAAGTAAAATAAAAATGGAGTCACATGTGCATTTACATATATATAACTTTACATAATCATATGAATGATTAAGATAAATTAATGGATTGCTTTGAAATAGTGTTATTAAATGTTTGTATACATGTTGTACTTGTTAAAATATGACAAAATGTGATACGGGATTTGATATTGGATGATATGTTAAACTTCTTAAAATTGGTTATATACTTGACATTTGTGTTCTGACTGGAGTGAGCACATCGATGATGGTTCACTCACTGAGTTCGCAAACTCATCAAAATTACAACGTTGATTTTCAGGTACAAGGGAGTTCTAGCTTCTAAGGCAACCAAGTAGAATTCTAGTACTGTCATTTTGAGAATAAGAATGACTCAAAGGTCTGGTCAGCTAATATATGAGGAGTCTAGTTAGGATGTGTTGTTTAGCTTCTCATTTCATGTTAAACATTTTGAATGGAGTTGTAAAGTCTCAAATTTTATGTAATGTAAATATATGGATATGAGTTGTAATGTACAATATAAGTAAGTTTATTTTGTGAATATAATGAGGATATTTGATCATTTTGAATACTTGTGTTATATGTGATGCCATAATAAGCTAATGTGATTGTTCTAACGTGCCATTCTCATATGGTATGTTCTCAAATATACTCTGGATGTTCAAGCATATGCTCTATGGAAGTGATATGTTACACACTTAAACTACATAACATTATTTATATGAATATGTATACTACTTAACTTAATGGCATCGTTTTGTATAATATGTTGATTTTCTAATTCTAATTATCCAATGATTTTTCAAGATTGTCGATATGATAAAAGAAATCTAGTCTACTGTTGAAAGAGCCTAAAACATGGAAGTCCAACAAATGTTTAGCTAGAGAATTCATAAATGACAGAAGTCCAGAATATGGAGATTGAATGAGATGAAAGTGAGTAATGGACATTATGGAGAAACGTGGCTAAATGGGTTGGAAGTTAGGAATTTACAAAAGAGCTGTTTGAGGGTGAAGTTAAGACTCGTGGTAGGTAGTTAGCTAAAACGTTAGAAGTGTGAAAACTGCCTGAAGGTAGGAAGACTATATAAACTCACCAAAACTATGATAAGAGACACATATAATACACAACACAACCTCAAACACACGTAGGAAAATAATCAGACTACTATGAAAAACACCTTATTATTATTTTTCCAGTTTTCTTTACATTGTGTATTCATTATCTCATATTTCTATTGAAGCTCTCACTTTCCCTCTACTTAAATCAAATCTTTTATTTCGTCTAAACCTTATTTCAATTTATTTAGCTCCTTAGTAGTTGAGAATTTTACATTCTAAGTTTCTTGAAGCCCATCTATATGATTGAGAGGAAGTCAGGTACAAATTTTGGGAGAATTCCTCCTTGACATCCACATTCCAAGTTGATCGTTTAAGTTACTAACAATTTGACATGCCTAGTGGGACATGATGCAATGAACAAGAAATAAAAAAGAAATTGTTGTGCCTCGACCCCTAAAGGAAAAAGTTCCTTCTATAATAAGGAATGACAGTTTTATATTCCAAATGGTTGAGAATCTTAAGAAGGTAGCTTCGCCTTTAACTAACTCTCCTGTTAGTGAAAATCAAAAGTCACCGCAATGAAACGATGTTGTTTGTAAAAACCAAATTTTAGAATTAAAGTCCAATTCAGCCTCCACAACTGAGGCAATCAAGATGCTAAGAGAGAAGGTTGAAGAACTTTCTACCACTCTAGTACAGATTAAATGGAAAAATTCTCTTGTTTTAGAAAAGCAGATCTTCAAAGGAGTCAAGGGACATCTTGCTCTAAATACGATGGAAGTTGACGAATATAGTCACCTTCCAACTTCTTCTTCTATAAACGAAAGATATGTCCCTCCTAATAAAAAGAGAATGTTCATGTGGCACTAATAAATGATTATTTAACTATATTTATATACCTATGTTTAATATATTTTGTTTATTATTTATGGTTTGATAATATTTTTGGTACTTATTTTACTTCAAGTGTGTTTATAGGTGATAATTGCCTTCATGGACTAAAAGAAGAAGAATTCAGATGAAATTGTGACATTAAACAAATATTTATAGCAAGTTGGAGATACACGATTGTGTTTGTGACATTAAACAAATATTTATAGCAAGTTGGAGATACACGATTGTGTACAATGACTATATAAGTCATTGTAAACGTGTGGAAATTTGAAAATATTTTTCTGACCTTTTGAAGATACATGCCCATGATGTATGTTGCTTGTGTAAGTCTCTATGCCTATATAAAATTGTGAATTCAAGTGAGAAACCCTATTTTTTACTATAAAAGGACATTATCAGAGGCATAATAGAGGAGGTGAGTTCAGGAGCGTTTTTAAGTCGTCAGAAACGTAGAGAAAAAGTAGTTCTTTATGACAATTACGTAACAAGATTCATTTAATCTGAATTTCCAAAAGATTCATTAAAGACAAAAAGGAGATTTAAAATATGATTTCATTTATTTCTATTTGTTTTTCTGAATATTTGTTTTTTGTTTTTGTTTTCTATGTGTAGGAACTAAGTTGTTTAGTTCCTAGGTATGATGAACCCTAAGTTGTAATGACAATATGAATTAATATTTTTTCAATGTGGTTTTATTGAGTTATTTATTGTGATTTAATTATTTGTTATATTCTTGAACTAATATATCCGAAATATCATTCCATTATTTGATTTCATATGATTAAGATTGAGAAATCCTTTTGTGTGAATAGTTCAACCATAATTGGAAGGAGTTACATGCAAACCTATAGATAGGTCAACATTATCCTCTAGATTATGCAATCTTATGGGCTTTAACTAGAAAGAGATTTTAGTTAATTAACTGAGAGTTAGTTGTTAATAGTCTTGAAAAAGATATTAACATAAGATAAAAACTTCTGTGTTAGTTGTTAACAGTCTTGAAAAAGATATTAACATAAGATAGAAACTTCTATGGTCTAATAATTAATAATTTAACTGTATGATAAAGGGTTAATATTTGAGAATTCTCAGAGGGATTCATCGCCTAGGTACTATTGACTTGATATTGAGTTTTCATAGCATTCCTTTATCCAAGTTCATTATTGTGTCAATCTTAATTTAGTTTAATTTTTAAATTCAACAGTTAGATAATAGAAAAGGGTTAATACTAGTACTTATCATCCTTATGGGATCGACATATAGTTGTCAGTGTTAGCTACAACTATACTGTGTATTTATAGTTAAAATGAATAAATCTTTATAAATAAGAAATTTTCAATCTAGATTTTGATGTTGCTGTTAGGGATTGTAATATGAGGAAAACCTAACTTTTATTAATCTAACCATTAATTTTTGTATTTATTTTTATTTTATTTATTTATTATTGACTTATTCATTTATTTATCTTTTGAACTTCTCTACTTTGACTTTGTGTTTGTAGTTTATTGTTAGCATTTAAGATTCATTGTTATAAGTACAAACCATAATGGAAGGATGGAAAGGACAGTACTCTCATTGGAGTTATAATATGTCATCTCATATGGCAACATCACAAACTTGGAATGAAAGGTACGATGATATGTATTTTGAAGCTCAACCAATATCTATGATGTGTTGTGACATTTGTAAGGGTTACCATTACAATTATGAATGTTTGGTACCAAACTATATCTGGAAGCAACCATATTACATGCAAAATTGGCCTCAGAGTACACCATATAAGAATACCTATAATTTAGAGTGGAGCAACCCTTACGGTAATGCATGGAACAATTATGCTTCAGTTGAATCTTTACAACAACAGAAAAAAAAGAACCATGATCGCAGGTTTATATATGATAAGTTTTAATATTTTTAACCTTCATAATACTGTAAGTGCACGGGTTGTTCACGTAGTACCAAAGTCTCGATCCCACAAGGAGGGATAATTCAATCTTAAAATATAAGGCTTAACTTAAATTCACAATAAATCAAAATAAACATCTAGGCATAAAATTATTCAATCGAGCAAAAAAATTTAAGAATTTAATTGAAATTATAAATAAGATAGCAATTGCATAACCAAATCAAGAATCAACCTAGGAACTACTAATTAAGAGAAAGGGGTTTTAATCCAACCTTAATGAAAACCTAATTGACTATGAAATTACTGAATTATTAGGTATAGACAGTCCTAGGGTGGATTACTCTCTCTCGAGTTATAATCTTTAATCTTAATTTATAAACCCTAATTTAGATTATAGAATTGCAACCTCTCGATTCACAATTTACCCAAAACCTAAATTAGATCTAAAATTGTCCAATAACCTACTGAAAACTTATGCATGATCTCTCGTTACACAATTTTACCAGTATGATTCAATTCTTAATCTATTAAACTACCTAACTCTTGTTAGTGCAATTTAATGATATTCACTATGTTCACCCTCTCCATTTGTTACCAAATTATTAAGAAAAAAAATTGAATCACAATAACTCAATAAAAATGCAATAGATTAAATTTCATTAATCTCGAAGGTGAGTATAGACATAAATCAACATTCAACAAAACCTATTCTTAATGACTATCCTAATTCTATACATCGATAAAATTGAAATAAAATCAGAAAATATGCATGGAACGGATTGATGGAGGCAACAACATCGAGAAACCTCCTGTTTCAGGAAATACTTTGCTTAGGCTTCTTCTCCGTGTCTCTCTTTCTTCGATTCCTTCCTCAATCTCTTGATAAAGCTCCCTAGGGTTTTCAGAATTTGGTTGATGCAAAATCTCCCTCTTTCTATTCTTGTTGTTCTATTTATGTTTGTTTGTGTTTAAGGTTGAACTAGGATTTTTTGGGGGTTCGAAAGGTTCAAAAAATTCGTCAAAACGTGAACTTTGGAAGTGGTTGTGCATCTGCCCAACGTAGGCCACAATTTTGGCCTATGTCAGGCCTTTCTGTCACAATCGTACATTATTAGGCCATGATCGTGGGCTGTTGTTTCAGCCCGAATGTCTTCTGAAACTCCTCCGTTTTTTGATATTGACCTTGAAACACTGGCAAACACATTAAGGTACCTCATAAACATAATATTTAAGCTCAAAAGCTTGTACTAACCCCTAAAACACTTAAAATACAAATAATTAACAAACTAACACAATTCTAACCTAAACACATACGAAATGATTGAATTAATAGCTAAACACATATTAAACTATGCCTTAAAATATGATGCAATTTACTCTTATCAACATCCCCACACTTAAACATTTGCTTGTCCTCAAGCAAACAAAACAACAAACAACACAAAGCACAAAACAGACAATGCAACAAATGAGACAATGCTTTCAACTTCACAAAATAATTTAACTTTAAACACCATCATTCAAGTTGTTCCAAATTATTAACATACGAAATTCGCGTCTACGCACCTTGGGCTCAATATGTAAACTAATCAAATTTTTAATGTTGAGTCTATCCACTCCTATCACTTGCACAAATACATTGATATTCGTTTAGTTAAAACAAAAGTGTAGCTATTCCTCAGTAGGTTTTCATGAAAAATCAAGCTACTAATAAGTTTGGTAGATTTTAATTCAAAAATATTCATTTTGATGATTTTTCTTTAAGGACATGAACTTAGTCTTTTATGCGGAGGCAAACATTTGTGATGAATGTCGATCCAGTTAAGTCATGTTGTTATTAAGATGCTTGGTTGGAATGTCATTGTAACCTTTTTACACGAAGGCACATATTTGTGATGCATGTCAATCCAGTTACTCAGCTACATCACATTCTCAACTGGCTATTAGCTCTATTCATAACCCGAAGGCTAGCGAAATAGTTATTTTAGTTAAAAATTATATAACTCTTTTTTTAATTTTGCCTACCTTATTGATTTAGCTAATCATTCTTATAAAAATGTACTAATAATGTCACTTATTTCATTGGCCTAAAATTATAAATGGGCATGGCGAATTCTTAAGGTGAATGGACTAACATCATATCCTAATTATCTAGCATTTTCAGCCCTAAGTAACTTAGGTCACTAATTTCACAAGCTAATAAATCTTCATAACCTAAAAGGCTATGTTTAAGGACAAATCTATCCTGTTAAGCTCTAGCCATTGACACATTCACACAATTCACATCATGCAACCTAAACAAACTATCATACAAAATGCAAAATTCATACTTAAGGTAAAAACACACAACCCTCCCTACACTTAAACAACATATTGTTTTCAATGTGAGAAGGGTACAAAAACACATCTAGGGAAAATAAACACAATATACGAAAAACATAAGAAAAAATGCTAAAAAAATGAAAAGAAAAGGGTTAGAATATGAAGCCGTCATATTGACTGAGGTACTGATGGTGATAGAGGTGGAGATCACTTATGCTTGATGCCCATGATTACTGCCCTATCTTATGCTTGCTTAAAAAAAGAGTAAGAGAGTTAGCACTCCAAAACATTCCAAATTATTAAAAATTTATTTAGAAATTTAAAAGAAATCTAACTACCTAATAATTTAAACCTAACTACTAAACGTGTTACTTTATGGTCATTAGCTTGACCTTAATCCTTTAAAACTCAGTCAGGATCAATTATGAGCGGGCTTGCTTCTACCCTTCTCGTTCAACATTAGTTTTGTAGCTTGTAAGTAAGCTACAAATTGCAAAGTGGATAGAAGGAAAATATTAATAAAGTTGAGAAAACCAATTAATTTCATCAATGTCCTTCTCATTAATAAACTGTCAATAGAATAGGGAATAACGAAACTCCCTGAATCTTCCATTGAATCCAACAGTTTGTCCTGTACGAAGGTGAGTTACTCTCTTTCTTCCTTAATCACCTTTGTCTCCTTTGCTTCTTCCACTTCACGAACAGAGACTTTCATCGCTTCTTCAAACTCTATGTCTGTTATTATCTATTCTTTGTCCTCTTGTTTTTTAGAAGATTCAAACACATCAATTATCTTAAATGAGCTACTAACCTTCGGATTCTTATTTACATCATTCATGTTGAATGTCATTTGATCATCATCAATCCAAAAGATAGAGTTCTTTTCCTGAACATCTCCCTAAGATTTTTTTATGTTCAAATATAGTATATCACGAATTGGTGAATAATAGGGATGGTTGGCATTATTTTCTTCGTGCTCTTATTTAATTTCTTGGTCTTCTCTAAGGTTTGGTTTAGCTTGATTTCTCATTGATTCTTCTAGCTCTACACTGTTCCTAAATGTGATAGCCTGACATGGATCTATTGAGTTTACATTCATACTGCGCAAACAGTTTTCCACACTTTGCTTACAAAATTTCCTGGAAAGCTAACCTATTCGAACCTCTAAATTTTGAATAGAAGATGCATGATCTTCTTCTACTTGCTTAAACTTCTCTTCTAATCTCTTCTGGTTCTCTTCCATATCCGTGAGCTTATCCATGATTTTGTCCAGCTTGGAATCTCATGAACTAGATTCATCATGTTAAAATTCAAATAGGTCTTGATGTCCCATGTGAGTACTTGCATTGTTAGACCAATACAATTTTGGGTAGTTTTGCCACCCGAAGTGTATGAGTTCATATACGGATGATGATTTTCCCAACTAAATTCTCTTTGAACTCCGCAATCTTCCCTTACTCCTTATAATATACATCCTCCCTGATCGTTCTTTTTATCTCTTCTTAATATTCAACTCTTTATATGTCTCATTCTCATTCTAAGAAATCTTGATGTGTCTTTACTTTATGCCCCAAGCTTTTTTTAAAATTAAAAACAAAAGATAGTGAAACAACCTTAGACTAAAGGAATAAACTAATCGCCTCCTTGGCACGGGTCGTTTGTATAGTAACTAAGGTGTCGCTTTCACGAGGAGGAGTAATTCAATCCTAAAATATAAGGATTAACTCAAATTCGCAATAAATCAAAATAAACAACAAGGCATAAAATTATTCAATCAAGCAATCAAATTCAAGAATTTAATTAAAATTATAAACAAGATAGCAATTGCACAACCAAGTCAAGAATCAACCTAGGAACTACTAATTGAGAGAAAGGAAGTTTTAATCCGACCTTAATGAAAACCTAATTGATTATGAAATCACTAAATTACCAGGTCTAGATGGTCCTAGGGTGGATTACTCTCTCTCGAGCTATAATCTTTCACCTTAATTTATAAACTCTAATTTAGATTATGGTATTGCAACCTTTCGATTCATAATTTACCCAAAGCCTAAATTAGATCTAAAATTGTCCAATAACTTATCAAAAACCTATGTACGATCTCTCGTTACATAATTTTACCGGTTTGATTCAATTCTCAATCTATTAAACTATCTAACTCTAGTTAGCACAATTTAATGATATTCACTTTATTCACCCTCTCAGTTTGTTACTGAATTATTAAGAACAGAAATTGAATCACAATAACTCAATAAATACACAATAAATCAAATTTCATTAATCTCAAAGATAAAAATTTGAAGGTGAATATAGACATAAATCAACATTCAACAAAACCTATTCTCATTGACTGTCCCAATTCTATACATCAATAAAATTGAAATAAAATCACAAAATATGAGTGGAACGGATTAATGGAGGCAGTAACAGTGGGAAACCTCCTATTTTGGAAAGTACTTCGCATAAGCTTCTTCTCTGTGTCTCTCTTCCTTCAATTCCTTCCTCAATCTCTCGATAAAGATCTCTAGGGTTTTCGAAATTTGGCTGATGAAAAAGCTCCCTCTTTTTGTTCCTATTGTTCTATTTATGTTCGTTTCTGTTTAGGGTTAAAGGAGTCAAATGAGGAAACTACTAATGATTTATTAATAGTAGCTTTAAACACAAATGGTTCCCACTTCTTATAAGACAATCTGTTTGAGTCAACTGAAGATTCAGGGAGTTTTATTATTCTTTATTTTATTAACAGTTTGTTATTGAAAAGGGAATTAATGGAGTCTATTGGAGTTATTAATTTGATACATTTTCCTTTATTATTATCTTATAACATGTGACTTATTCACATGCTACAAAATTGTTATATGAAGAAATGGTTGGAAGCAAGCCACTAATTATAGACCCAATTTGATGGCAAATATGAAGGGAACGTCGAGCTAATGACATTAAATAAGCACTACATACGAGGCAATTCATAAATTATGATAGGTTTCAATTTTATTTCCATTTTTATAATAATATAGGAATTTATTTTATGATAATTTATGTTATTTCCATGTTTCTTATTAATTTTCATTATTTTTATTTTCTTTTATCTTTTTATCCCTTTTTGTTTATATTTTGTAAGGATGGTTGCATATAATATCAAATGGACCCTTCATCAAACTCAGAACTTTGTAATTCTTATTATTCAGGGAAGTACCAATTCCAGCCATTTATTACCTTTTGTGCTTTATTTTTTATTTTTATGTACTTAGATTGTGTACATTGTGGACGATATATAATTTTAAGTGTGGGGAAGGGATTTTTAAACTTATTATATTCTTTTTTATTACATCTTATTAATTAATATCCTGAATTAGTTAGCATCTATCGAAAATACTTTAGATTATTATTGACTATTGAATTAAATTAGTATGCAAAAGGATGAAATTTAGAATATACTTGCTTTTATAAGTTATGTTTCAGTAATCATTGAGATAGTTAATTTGAATGAAAATTACATTTTATTTACACACATAAGACCCTTTTGTGAGTTTTTCTGCCTAAGAGCAAATATATCATTATTTTAAGCTCTTTTATCCTTTCATGTGTGTTATCATGCATAATTGGATGATTCCAGAACTTACTTTTATTATTCATATTAAGATTGCATTTGTTAAATCAGAAGCATTAAAATGATAAAGGCATTTAGATTGGACCTTTTTTTAGCCTATTTTTCTCGATAATTGCCCCACCATATTTTATCCTTAGGAGTAACCAAATTTGAGACTTAGCCTTTTCATTGATTATAACCACATTATTAGACTTTAACTTATCTTTCTTGAAGCCTTTTTATTATTTTGAACCTCGAAGGTTATTTACATTTAATTAATTGCTTGAAACTTGAAATTCGAAAAGGTCTAATATTTCACTAATTATTGGTATATATATATATATATATATCAAAAAAAGAACATATGTTGCAAGTATAGTAAAAAAAGAAAAAGTTAATAAAATAAAATAAGGTTAAAGTTATGGTGCCAATGGACTATGGCATGAATCACCTATATTGTGAAGAACTAAATTTCTTGTAATTTTATTTTTGTAAATTTCTTTCAATTTTATCAAACTTGTTATTATCCCTATCATATTTCACCTAAGCCCCATTAAAACCTTGTAACAAGACCACTTGATTTTTGTTTTTATTTTATTTATAAGTGGTAGAGATATGATTTTATTACACCTATGGTTAAGAATTTTTATATATATTGATTTGAGAGTTCTTACACCTTTCACCCTAAACACTTTGAGTGCATTGAGTTAATCCTTGGAGAGGTGTAAAAAATTATGCTTTTGACGTCAAAAAGATTATCTATAAGATTATTCTTGATATTAACTTGTGAAGTTTGGTTATAGGACTCTTGAAATTGTATGTTAATTTGATTGATATGACATGATGATTTAAAGTGAGGAATGATAGGTTGAGGCTCATAAAGGATGGATGCTTGTAAGATTGATGATTTAGCTTATGATTTGTTTGAGGACAAGCAAAAGCTTAAGTGTGGGGATATTTGACAAATTATTATTTGACTATATTTATATACTCATATTTAATGTGTTTTTTTTGTTATTTAATGGTTAAATAGCATTTTTGTTACTTATTAGGCTTCTAATGTGTTTATGGGTGATAATTGCATTTATAGATGATAGATGGATATTTGACTATATTTTTACACCCATATATGATGTATTTTCCTTGATATCTTATACTTTTATCTTATGTTTGGTACTTAATTCACTCCAAGTACATTCATAAGTGATAATTGCTTTTACGGACTTAATGATGAAGAATTTGGAAACAAACGCACTATAAAACAAAGAATCAGTAATTTGGAAGGAGGCAAAGCCGTGCATTTTTGTGATATTTGGCAAATTTTGATTATTTTATGGTCCAATGCATAGCTGTGCAAGAGACCGTGCATAACCCAAAAACCTAGATTTTTACATAAAATTAAAATTTCAAAGGAAAAGAGAATAGGAGACTTAAAAGCTGATCTCCAGATGTGGAGAACACCCAAAAAGGGCAATTTTGGTTCAGGGAATTGGAAAACATGAAAAGATCATCGAAAGATCCATCAGAATATAAGATCAAGCCTCTACATCGCAAGAACATTCAATAGAAGACAATAAGGGAGGTTTAGAATTATGAACCCATTGTTTTTGATTCCTTTTTCTTTCAATATATGTTTGAATTCATGTTTGATAATGTGTAACTAAACATCCAGTTTGTATTTAGGTTAGATAAGCCTTATGTTAATAATTTGACATGATTTCATTCTTTATTAATGTAATTGATTGTTTGATATATTGTGATATGATTATTATTTTATTTATCTTCTAATAATCCGAGAAAGTTATATTATAATATGATTTCATATGTAGAGATTAAGAAATTCTAGTATGAATAAATCTATTGTAATTAGAAGGAGTTGATTGCAACCCTAGAGATATGATGACATGAATCTTCCATATTAGGGTCAAACCTAAAAGAGGGATTTTATAAGATTAACCTGAGTAATTCGATTAGATACCTGAGGATTAGTTATTAGTAGAATCAAGATTTACTATTAGCATACCATAAGAGTCTCTACGGTCCAATACATTAACAAAACAATTGCTTGATAAAAGATCATTCTATTAAGGGTTTAAGGGGATTCGAACCGAGATACTAATTTCTGATAACGATAGTTTTTAAAGTGAATTCCACTCTCTTTGCATTCATTATCGTTTCCTATTTCTTTAATTGTTTAGTTTTTATTTTCTTTTTATTAAAAATCTAAAATCAACCCTTAAGCTATATAATAGAGGAAGGGTAATTACTATTATTCATAATCTTCGTTGGATCAACCCATAATTGTCGGTACTAGCTACAGCTACAACATGCACTTGCGATTTATTACAATATTTACTAACTAAAAAATAAGTTAATCAAGTTTTTGGCACCATTGTTGGGGACTTTGATATTAGGAAACCCTAAATGTTGTTACTCTTGTCATTTTTATTTTTGTCTGTATTTTTGTTTTGTTTCTTTTATTTTAGTTTTGCCTTTTATATTTATTTTTTATTTTATTTTATTTTACCTTATTGTATTTGTATCTTATTAATTTAATTATCTTTTGAATTTCTCTACTTGATCTTAAGTTTGTGGTTTATTATAGGAATTAGAATTCATTGTCACAACCACAACTCACAATGGAAGGATGGAGCATACAAGACGTTTTTGGGAGGTAGAATATGTCATCATGATCTGAAACATCACTATATGGGGAAGTAAGGTGTTCTCACATGTTTTCGGAAGCTCAACCAATATTCAGGGTGTGTAGCAATGTTTAGAAAGTTTTACTTCTAACAAAACCCCCAATATCTGCTAGTATACGGATTGTAAACTTGTCGTATTAAAGGTGTCGATCCCACAAGGAAACAGTTAGAACTAAGTGAACCTAACTTTGTCTAAGGTATTGGGATATAAATTGAATGAAAATAAAATATCAAAATTTTAAATCAATTAAATAAAACTAGCAAATAATCAAATAACAAATGAGCTACCATAAATATGTGAGGAACATCAAGGATGAAGCTTAGTATTCATTCTATTGTTATTTTACTCCCTAATTGCTATTGATTCAATTATGTGTTGATTCTAGATCTTTTAAGGGATTGACTACTCTTTCTCAAGACCTAATCAATTAACCCTAATTGATTATGAAGTTCTAGATTTTGCAACCTCTTGATTTACAAAATGTACCTAACGTTTTTAACTAGTTCATAACTGATTTAACAAATAATCGGGTTTTCACATAAGATCTCTCTTCGTATGATTACAAATTTGATATTTGGGAGACTTACTAGGTCATTAACTCTCATTACCCAACCTAATAGGATTACTTTCGATTTACTCTCTTGATTTATTATCGAAGTATTAGCATGCCCAAACATTACAACACCATAAAATTGAATTGAAATCAACAACAATCAAATCATAAAACAACTCCAGAACAAATCCAAATATAATAATTAGAACATCCTACACGTGAATAACATATTCAAATCCAAGTTACACATCATTTTTAATGAAATAAACAAAGGAAAGAGAGAAAGAACTTGATTTGAATTCAAACTTTAAATCTGGAACTTCTGAATTGCTCTTCTTGCTCCTCCTTTTTACTCTCTCACTTTGGAAGTGGTGGATGCTCTTTTTCTATGTTTTATGTTCTTAAATAGTTATTGAGGCTTTTATCATTCTTTCTAAGGTTTACCCATTTAATTTGGCTCCAAAAATATCCCAAAAACATTAAAATTACAAAAAGGTCGCATGTTGGAAAACCTGAAATTTGCTGGAATTGTTGTCTGCGATCTTTGTCATGATCGTGGCCACAATCATGGCCAGCTTCCATACTTTCGATTCTTCTCTTTTCTTCAATTTACTATTTGCATACAATCAAACATAAACACCTCTTGAAATATAATTGAGGTCCAGATTATGCTCAAAACCATATAAACACTAATAATGACATAATTTTAAGCTTATATACATGATAGTAATCTAAGAATTACTCAAAAGTACAATTACACATCTATCAAAACATAGTATAATTTACACCTATGAATTTATAGTATAATTTACACCTATGAATTTACATTAGTGGGAGTTATTAACGCAATTATGAATGCCGAGCACCAACACATAGATGGGAGCAACCTAGCATGTATAATCAAACTTGTAGTGTATGAGATCAACTAAAATTTAGAGTGGAACAACTCTTATACTTATGGATGGAATGATTATGCTCCAACTGGATATTTACAGCACTAAACATCTCCATGTATAAGCCAATTTTGGAACATAAACTAATGGAAATCCTTACTGAAATGAAAGCTGACTAACACAAATTCGAGAGTGAAGAAAAGACAAGGTTTAGCTTCATGAATGAAGGGACAATTCAAAAAGAGCTTCCAGAAGAAAAAGAAATTATTGCAGATAAAAAATGGAATGCCTTACTGAGAGAGCAGCTAGTTAACGTGAATTCAATGAGAGTTTTTCTTCACCTACATATGACGAGTATAATTTGGGTTTCCAACCATTTCAGAGTGAAGAAGAGACAACAGTTGATTTCATGAATGAACATACATTTCAAGAAGGTGAGGAGGTAACTACTGCTTTGAAAGATGTGATGATAAGGAATTAAGAAACAGAGGCTCGTATACAGAATATGGTGAATCAAATCTATCAGTTGGTAGAGATATTATTTAACAAACCACTAAGGAGTTTGCCTAGTCCTAATGAAACAAGTCCTAGTAAATTTGGAATGGCAATCACCCTTAGTAGTGAAGATGAGCTCTTAGAAGAAGAAGAGGAAGAGGAAGCAAGTATTATAGATAAATTAATGGAACTCCTCATTTCCATAAAATCTAAGCAATGCAAATTCAAGAGAGAAGAAAAGGTAAAGGTTGGCTTTATAATTAGAGTGACATTACAAGAAGATATTCTGGATGAAGCAGAAGTCTTCATCTAAGAAGAGAAAGTAGAGGAGCAGCAGAAGGTAATTGAACAAGATGAGCCAGAAAACTCTATCTAGGAAGAAGAAGAAGAAGAAGAAGAGTGGGTTAAGGAGGTTGAGGAAAAGCTAGCAGAGGAATCAAGTAAGGAAACTACTAATTAGGTGTTGGTAGTGACCTTAAGTGTAACATCCCGTTCCCATATTAAGAGTTAGAGTCGGGAACCGTAAATGAGAAATAAAATTGAGAGATTAGAAAATGTATTTCATGCTCATACATTATATGATATGCACATACACGTGAATATTAAATTTTTTACACATGAAAATATTTGTACATACATTCATTGACGAATTTCGGGTATAATTGATTTGTAAATGTGATTATATTGATAATTGTGGTTTTTATATGTTGAAATTTGATTTGGAGAGTGTATTTAGTGATTTAGAATTATTGGAGAATTTTGGAAAATTTTCTGAAATTTTGGGGTAACTTTTGGACTAGGAAAAATGCCAAGTGGCAAAACAAATTGTAACACCCCATTACCCTAGGATACGCATCGGGACGCCCGTAGGTCGTTCCGACACATAACCTAAGATAACGGAGCGCTACGTGAAATTACTATCGAACTCCACATGGCATCACATATAGTTAAAGAATAAGAACCAGTAAATGTAATTCACAAATTTTTAAAACCAAAATCCTCTTTTCATTACTTCAAAACATCTGTATATACATCAGTGTACAGTCTGTACATATCAAACCTAATACAGGTACTATGCCAAAATAATACAAACTCCTAACTAGGTCATCCTCCAAATATGGAATCTCAGCTGACCCACCTGTGTGCCATAGCTCCCTCGTCGATCAGGGCCACACAGTCTCAGATAATCCCTCTCTGGAGCTAGGAGTCTAAGTCCCTCGGTCCTGAAAAATAATTGCAATTTTGGGTGAGTTTGCGAACTCAGTGAGGAACCATCATCGATGGTTCACTCAATTCATGCAACACATAAGGCATGAAATCACTAATTCATAACAAAGCAATTCACAGAAATATCATAGCAGAAGAATTACCACTCACATAAGTGTAAGGCATTAAGCCTTCACTTTTCAGAATAAGGCTACAAGCCTTTCACATCATCAAGCACATAATAGAAA
>JANZXR010369860.1:0-19253 GCA_027575705.1 Erythroxylum echinodendron
GAAGAGTATAAGTATCCTCTGTGATGACGTCAGAACATAGAGGCAAGGAGGATTGAAGAGTATAAGTATCCTCTGTGCTGATGTCAGAACACAGAGGAAATGATGGGTAGAGTAACACATAGAAGATAGAACATAGAGGATAGTATCGTCTGTGCTATTGTTCACAGAGTAGCGTCTGTGTTGCACAAGATTTCGTCTGTGTTACTATTCACAGACTTCGTCTGTGCTACTGTTCACAGAGTAGCATTTGTGTTACACAAGACTTCATCTGTGTTACTGTTCACAGACTTTGTCTGTGCTACTGTTCACAGAGTAACGTCTGTGTTACTATTCACAGACTTCAAACGATAAATCACAGACGATAAGTGGTCAACCCAGAAGATAAAAGTCAACCACAGAGGATAGAATACAAAGGATAGATTATGGGCCAAGGATTATAAGAAGGAGTTAGGAAGTTATTTGAGTTGAAGTGTATCATCTGTGTTATTGTTCACAGACTTCGTCTGTGCTACTGTTCACAGAGTAGCGTCTGTGTTACATAAGACTTCGTCCGTATTATTGTTCACAGACTTCAGACGACAAGTCACAGACGATAAGTGGTCAACCTAGAAGATAAAAGTCAACCACAGAGGATAGATTATAGGCCAAGGATTATAAGAAGGAGTTAGGAAGTTATTTAAGTTGAAGTGCACCCTCTGTGTTACACGCTATCATCTGGGTTACTATTCATGGTTATCTTCTGCCCTATTTTCGAGCCCTCAGGAGATAAATTTGACCTTCAAGGTCTTCATGAAAGTTGTAGCTTTTGAGGTCCTTTTTCAATCGATCCAAAGAAACCTTAATTTGGATGCTTATAGGAGAAGTTATACTAATGACCCCGAAGCAAGTATATGTGTAAAGTGTGGACTCACTAATGTTGATCACTGAGATATTCAGGTTAAAAAGGGATAAATGGACAAGTCGACTACCATCTTAGTAATCGACTATTCTAAGAGCTGAGTTGAGCCTAAATAAAAAGGGAGTTTTGAAAGATAATCCGACAATGGACAAGGTATTCTCTTTAGGAGATAAACTCACGTATTAAGATTTCTGCATGCGAGTTGGACTTCGAAAATAGGGTCTGATAGTATAATTGTTTATAAATGTGATTATACTGAGAATTTTGGTTTTTATATGTTGAAAACTGATTTGGAGAGTGTATTTAGTGATTTAGAACTTTTGGTGAATTTTAGGAAAATTTCTGAAAATGTTGGCTACTTTTAGACTAAGAAAAATACCAAGTGGCAGGACAATTGATAATTAGCAGTAGAAATTAATGTCAAATGAAAATGGAAATTTTTATATATGACTTTTGGATTTAATGACCAATGTCATTGAAATTTGGAGACAATTGGAGTAGAAATTGGAATTTATTAGACTAGTTAATGTAAGAGTTTATTTCCAACCACTAGAAAGTTGACATGTGGCAAATGAGTCTTTAAACCCACGACTCCTTGCTTTATTGAAAGACAAATTAATTGTTTGTTCTTTCATTCTCGTCTTTCTTTTTCTTCTCTTCATGACTCTCTTTTCCATCTCTTCTCATCACTTTTCTTCATCTCCCATGACACAAATTCACCACCATCCACATGAGCCTTGCTTTCAACCTTCCTTGCTACTATCATCTTTATTGTCTTCTCAATTCCACTAGAAAACCTAATCCTCCCAACCTCTATGATGATGTACGTGAGTTCTATAGGAAGCTAGGGTTTAGTGTGACTTGAAAAGTTTGAAGATTAATTAAGTAAGTTATGCTTTTAATATCATGGGTATGGTTAAATGAAGCTAGAATGTTGAGTAAATTAAGAGTGGTGACTTGATTTTTTTTACAATGTCGTGGGTGATGGATAGTTGATGTAAATGTCTTGCTTTTTTATATATTTGATGAGTAATAATCCATAAATTGTTTTAAAGATGTTTTAGATGTAGAATGATCATTATAATGGTGTTAAGATGAGTGTAGAAATTTGATAATGAATGGTATATGCAGATGTCCTGTTTTGGTTAATGATCAAGTATAGATCGTGAATTATTTGTGAATGATATTGACTTGAAATGGAGTTGAGAATGAAGATTAAATGAATTAGAAAAGGTGATCTTTTTACAAGTGGTGTTAGGTGTAAAATCTGGAAAATTGGAAGATGAGTGCTGGAAAATGTAACAGTAATATGTCTACTGATTATGCTTCTATGTTTTACCCATAACTTGTTTTGTGGTTATCCAAATGATATGATTATTGATTTGGATTAAAATAGAGACATATTTCTACATTTTTCATGACATATAGCTACAATCCAGCAGAGCCGAAGTAGTGGGTTCAGACAAAGAAGTCGTGGCAAAGGCAGAGTGAGCTCTAGAAGTCCTTCTATTAGGACTGAGGTGCAGAGCAGCCGACCACAGTCTCAGGCCTGAGTCTATGCCATGACTAGACAGGAGGCACAATACTATGTGGATGTTGTTGTAGGTGCATTACTTATTATCATAAGGCATTTGCATTGCTAGATCCAAGATCTATGCATTCCTTTATCGCACCCCCTCTGGCATCTAGGCTGCATTGTGATAAAGAGATATTACACTATGGATTAGAGGTGAGTACACTGATAGTTAATACTACAGTACAGGAGAATTCTGTAGGAAATGCTTGATTCGGATTAATCAAGTAAAATTGGAGGTAGACTTGATTATACTACAGCTGAGAGAGATAGATACTATCCTAGGCATAGATTGGCTCACTGCTCATAGGGCTATCATGAACTGCTATACTAAGGAGGTGGTATTAGAATCTCCTAATCAGTCGGATCAGTTTACAGTTTTCAGAGGAATTAGTCAAGCAATGCCAGCCAGGTTGATATCATTTATAAATGCACTGAGGATTATGCAAGGTGGATGTGAGGCTTATCTAGTCCACGTCATTGATACTCGAGTTGAGCAGAATGTCAGGACATTCCTATGGTTAGGGAATTCCTGGATGTGTTTCCCACCGAGCTATCTGGTTTACCTCCAGATCGGAAAATGGAGTTTACAATTAACTTAGTTCTAGGTGTTACTCCTATACCCATTCCTCCATATAGGATGACACCTAAGGAACTACAGGAGTTGAAGGCTCAACTATAGGAGTTACTAGAAAAGGGTTTCATTAGACCCAGTTTTGTCTTAGGGACCTCCAGTTTTGTTTGTAAACACAAAAGATAGGACTTTGAGGTTATGCATTGATTATAGGCAACTGAATCGAGTGACAGTGAAGAATAACTACTCGTTGCCTAGAATTGATGATTTGGTTGATCAGTTGCAGGGAGCTCAGGTATTCACTAAGCTAGATTTGAGATCGGGGTACTATCACTTGAAGATAGCAAAGGCTGATGTACCTAAAAGTGTATTCAGGAGCAGGTATGGGCACTTTGAGTTTTTAGTAATGCCGTTTGGGTTAACTAATGCTCCGGTAGCATTTATGGCCTTGATAAATAAGGTATTTCAACCCTACCTAAACCGCTTTGTGATAATGTTTATCGATGATATTTTGTTGTATTCAAAGAATAAAGAAAAGAATCACAGACATTTGAGAGTAATACTGCAGATTATAAGGGAGAAATAGTTGTATGCCAAATTCAGTAAGTATCAATTTTGGCTAGACCAAGTAGTATGTTTGGGACATATATTGACTAAACAAGGCATACAGGTAGATCCAAAGAAGATAGAGGCAGTGACGAATTGGGAAGCTCTGAGATATGTATTGGAAATTTAAAGCTTCCTAGGATTAGCCGGATATTGTTGGAGGATTGTCGAGGGGTTTTCTCCCCTCTAACAAAACTTCTGAGGAAGAATGTAATATTCAGATGGAATGAGGAATGACAGAAGAGCTTTGAGGAGCTGAAATATCAGTTGACTACTACACCGGTGTTGACTATTCCATCGAGAACCAAAGGATATGTGGTATATAGTGATGCTTCGCATCAAAGATTGGGATGTGTATTGATGCAATATAGCAAGGTGATAGCCTATGCATCGAGACAACTAAGGTCTCATGAGATTAACTATCTGGTAGATGATTTAGAGCTTGCTATAGTTGTCTTTGCTCTAAAGATATGGAGATACTATTTGTATATAGAGACATTCCAGATTTACACTGATCATAAAAGCTTGAAGTATCTGTTGAGTCAGAAGGAGTTGAACATGAGACAAAGAAGATGGATTGATTTATTAAAGGATTATGACTGCATGATTGAGTACCACCCAGGAAAAGCTAATATGGTGGCTGATGCTTTGAGCACGAAGTCTAATACTAGTGCCGCTTAGATTCAGTTATTGAGGTTACCAAACTTGATTCATTTGAGAGCTCTGAATGTGGAATTAAATCTAGAGCAAGATGAAGCATTGATCACTACACTAAAGTTGAGATCGATGCTGCATGATAGAATCAGAAAAGTCTAGAGGAAAGATCCTAATATGGTGAAGCTTATAGAGAAAGTGAAGATGAGTCCCGATTCCGAGTTTGAGTTGAGGGATGAGACATTGTGGTTGAAACAGAAGCTGTGTGTGCCTAATGTAGATGATCTGAGGAAAGAAATTCTAGAGGAAGCTCATATGGCCGCCTATGCTATGCATCCTGGTACTACCAAGAAGTATAACACACTGAAGCAGCATTTCTGGTGGCCCTAAATGAAGAAGCTAGTGGCAGAGTATGTTTCTAAGTGTATGACATGGCAGCAGCATAAGGATGAGCATCAGGCTCTAGTAAGGAAGCTACATTCGTTACCTAATCCAAAGTGAAAATGAGAATGAATTGCCATGGACTTCATTATGGGATTGCCTAAGACTCCGAGACAGAATGATGGTATATGGGTTATAGTGGACCAATTGACTAAGTCGACCCATTTCTTAGAGAGAATAACTCACTAAATCAGTTGGGCCGGAGTATGTGAATGAGGTGGTTAGACTGCATGGGGTTTCAGCATCCATTGTATCTGACAGAGATCCTAGATTAACTTTGAGCTTCTGGAAGAGTTTGCAGTCGACTTTGGGTACAAAGTTTAACTTTAGTACTGCATTTCAGCCTTAAACAAATGGACAGAGTGAGAGGACAATTAAGACTATCGAGGATATGCTTAGAGAATGTGTATTGGAGTTTCAAGGAGCTTGGGATCAATATATAGCACTAATAGAGTTTGTTTATAACAACTATTATCACAGTAGTATCGGAATGGCACCATATGAGGCATAGTGTGGAAGAAAGTGTCGATTGCCTTTATATTGGGAAGAAGAGGGCTTAAGAATGGTTGAAGGCCCAGAATTAATACAAGACACTGTAGACAAGGTGAAATTGATCCGAATTCGAATTAAAGCGGCTCAAAATAGACAGAAGAGTTATGCGAATCTACATTAAAGGGACATAGAATATAGTGTAGGAGACAGAGTGTTTCTAAGAGTGTCACCTTGGAGAGGAGTATTGAGATTCCGTAAAAAAGACAAGTTGAGCCCTAGGTATATTGGTCCCTATAAGATTATTGAGAGGATAGGACCTTTGGAATACAAGTTACCATTGCCGAATGAAATGTCTCAGTTGCACAACGTATTTCATGTGAGTATGCTTTGAAGATACCGATCGGATCTCACATATGTGATATCGGCTCAAGAGCTTGAGGTTATTAGTAACTTAAGCTATGTTGAGGAGCCGATCAAGATAGTGGTATCTCAGATTAAACAATTGAGGAATCGAGTAATTCCACTAGTGAAAGTTCTTTGGAGGAATCACTCGACAGACGAAGCTACTTGGAAAATGGAGGAGCATATGAGGAGACAATATCCCCACTTGTTCGAACAATCAGGTAAGAATTTCGAGGACGAAATTTCTTTTAAGAAGGGGAGAATTGTAACATCCCTTTTACCCTCATTTAGGCTAGAACAGTATATATATAAGAGATTACTGAGAGATTAGAAAATGCATTTCATACTCATGCATTATAATTGTACATGCTTTCATTGACATATTCTAGATATAATTGTTTATAAATGTGATTATATTGAGAACTGTGATTGTTATATGTTGAAAACTAATTTGAAGAGTGTATTTAGTGATTTAGAACTTTTGGTGAATTTTAGGAAAATTTATGAAAATGTTGGGTATTTTTAGACTAGGAAAAATATCAAGTGGCAAGACAATTGATAATTAGCAGTAGAAATTAATGTGAAATGATAGTGGAAATTTTTATATATGACTTTTGGATTTAATGACCAATGTCATTGAAATTGGGAAATAATTGGAATAGAAATTGGAATTGACTGGACTAGTTAATGTAAAAGTCTATTTCCAACCACTAAAAAGTTGACGTGTGGCAAGTGAGTCTTTAAACCCACGACTCCTTGCTTTATTGAAAGACAAATTAATTGTTTTGTCTTTCATTCTTGCCTTTCGTCTTCCTCTCCTCGTGACTCTCTTCTCTATCTCTTCTCTTCACTTTTCTTCAACTCCCACGGAACATATTCACCACCATCCACATGAGCTTTACTTTCACCCTTCATTGCTACTATCATCTTTATTGTCTTCTTAATTACACCAGAAAACCTAATCCTCCCAAACTCCATGATGATGTACGTGAGTTCTATGGGAATCTAGGGTTTAGTGTGACTTTAAGAGTTTGAATATTAATCAAGAAAATTATGCTTTAAATATCATTGGTATGATTAAATGAAGCTAGATGATGAGTAAATTAAGAGTGGTAACTTGATTTTTTTGCATTGTCGTCGGTGATGGATAGTTGATGTAAATGTCTTGCTTTTGTATATGTATGATGAGTAATAATTCATAAATTGTTTTAGAGATGTTTTAGAGGTATAATGATTATTATAATGGTGTTAGGATGAGTGCAGAAAATTGATAATGAATGGTATATGCACATGTCCTGTTTTGGTTAATGATCAAGTATAGATCATGAATTGTTTGTGAATGATATTGAGTTGAAATGGAGTTGAGAATAAAGATTAAATGACGTAGAAAAGGTGATCTTTGTATAAGTGGTGTTAGGTGTAAAATCTAGAAAATTAGAAGATGAGTGCTGGAAAATGTAGCAGTAACATGTCCACTGATTATACTTCTATATTTTAGCCATAACTTGTTTTTTAGTTATCCAAATGATATGATTCTTCATTTAGATTAAACTAGAGACATATGGATACATTTTTCATGAAGATATCAAATTCAAATTCTGTCTTTAAGAGTTTTAAATTTTGACTTGAAGTTGAGTACTAGGTGCAGCAGAAAAATGAAGAAGTGCAGAAAAAATTTCTGATGAAAGTGTATGAGAATAAGCTCTATTTTGAGTATTTTTAGAGATATTTTAAAATGATTTTAGAGATAAAAAATAGGTGTAAGGTGATATCTGGACATGAGAAAGAATGATAAAAATGACAAGAATGTAGAAAATGAAAATGCAGAAAAATGAAAGAAGAAATGCAGAAAAATGTGAAGGAGATGCGTGAATGATTTTTTTGTTTTAATGTTTGTGTTTTAATCTTGGGTTTTGATTTGTTTATGATTATGTTGAGTTCAAATGAATAGGTAAATGGGAGAGTATAAATTAGAGATGATGGGGTAAATGGAAGAAAGGAAAAAGAAGGAAGAGAATTTGCAATTTTTGGAATCAGAGTGCATGGTCGTGCACTATGGTTGCATTCTAATGTCCAAATGACTTGAAAATTGAACCAATACATTTCTAAGATATTGTTTTTCCTCTCTATAAAAATTTAGAGCCATCTGAATTGATTTAAAAGACACTGATGGGATGAAAGTGAGGGAGTCTGTTGGAACATTAAGAACTAGAATATTTTCATTGAACATGCTTCGGTATTTTGATTATATCTTGATCTGTAGATTTCCAAATTAGTTGATTTTTAATTCTGATTAAATTAGAGACTTATGGATACAAGTTTTTGAAGAATTAGACTTTACATTATATCTCTAAGAATTTCAAAATCTGGCATGAAATTGAGTCTTAACTTAGGCTGTAGTACTACCCGAGACAGAAATCACGTCCTGTTGTTATCGAATAAACTGTATTGATGTAGGTTGAATCAGAAAAAGATTTCTTCACCAAAGTTTTATTATATTCTCTTATCTTTGAATTGATATAAAGTTTGTAATTTTCGGACATTTTAATAAAGCGATATGAGCTGTACAACTTGGAAGTATGATCATGCACTAGCTAAAATTTCAAATGTACTCAGTTTACAGTATTTTGAGTATAACTCATAGAATAATGAACCAAATTGAATGATATTAGTGTCATGAGAAAGTATTGCCAAATTACTTCATTTTCATCGTCAGATTGATCATGTACAGTAGACTGAAGGTATGTTTCAGGAAAAATTTAAATTGACGAAATGTGTTATGAATTTCGATTTTAGTTGTTTTATTAAGGTATAAATCATAAGTATAAATGATACTTATGTGAGTTTGGAAATATGAATATTTAGATGATGAGAATAATAGAGCGATACCTGGGATTGTCATGAACATTCATTGTGCATATTTCATATACATATATGTGCATTAACAAACACTTATAATTGTGCGACAGTGTGATATATGTATATTGCTTGATATATAGGAGCAATTGGAATGTCAACATTCAGACGTTGCCAAAACTTCAAGGCAATAGCTTCGGGAGCAATTGGTGAGTAACGTAGACATTTTCATGCAATTAATTTTTTGCTTTAGAATATGTTTTGAATGATGATATGAATGAGATTTGATTTTGTTGATGCCAAAAAATGAAGGTCCGAGACTTGATGCATGAATGAGATATTGAAGTGCTACTTGTATGTGAATGTGACGAACTAAATGCTTCTTGACATGATTGATTGATTATGAGAGATGCATTCCATACCTGAATCCATGATCAGATAATAAGAGTTGTGACCTGAGTAGCCACCGAAAACGAGCTTAAAGCTCCAAATGTGATTAAGAACCAAAGACTCACTATGTAAAATGAGCCCTGTATCCCCAATAGATAAGGGACAGTATAAATGAGACCGATATCCACAATAAATATGGGACAGTTTAGGCACTCGGTCACAACAACGTAATAATTAGAAAAGAGTCACATGAGTATTTCATATACATTTTAATAAGTATGTTTGATTGTTTGAAATGCAAAATTGCCTTACACTTATGTAAGAATGTGATATGTGATAATTTATGCAAAATGCAAAGATGTGAATTATATGTTATATATGTGATGTGTTGCATGAATAGAGTGAACCATCGATGATGATTACCTCATTGAGCTCGCAAAACTCAACAAAATTGCAACGATGATTTTTCAGGACCGAGAGACGACTTTAGCTACTGAGAGACACTACAAGAAGTATAAGTCTTATACTTTTAAGAAGAAGAGGAAATGGCTCAAAGGTTGGTCAGTTGAGATTAGAAGATTAGATAGATCTGTTTGTGTGTTTCCTCTTTCATGTAGTGTATTTTGTAGTAGGATATGATGATGTTTATATTCAGACGATATTGAAAATTGTCAATGCAAATATTTGGTTTTATGAATTGAAAGGAGAAATTTGGGTTTTAAAATATGGTGTTTTTCATTATGATGTCTTATAAGAAAATAAAGAATGATGATGCCATGTTAAGTGAATGTTATGATTGAATGTAGCACACCATTATCATAGGTTATATAGTGGAATGTCCTCAGGGAGTTCCTGTATATACCCTATAGTAACGGGGTGCTACATTGAGTGGTATTAAAGTGTGATTTGGCATCCATAGGTACATATAGGAATTTTAAGCATAAAATATTGTTAGAAATATGGATAATGATTGAAGTTATTGTTTATTATAGATCATTCGCTATAGGTAATCAATTGGGGCAATTAGCTGACCTAGGATCTGTAGAAGCCAGTACAGAGTCTTTGGTACCTCGACCTGAGGAAATGCCTCCTAGAGTTCCTGAGAGAAAGGAGAGGAGGTATGATAGGCTGCGGAAGCAGGGGCTGTGGACTTTTACAGAAATACAAATCCTGCGGAGGCCGAGGGACAGCTAGAGAGGAGGGAGAGAGTACTACGAGTCAAATGAGAAATTCGAATATGCAATGTCTTTACTGCAAGGCCTAGCTTACCAGTGGTGAAAGACTGTTCCAGATAGTACCATTAGGCCTTGCAACCTGAAGTGGGAAGACTTCCTGAGGATCTTCAAGGAGAACTACATGCCCAAGATCTACTTGGACAAAAAGATTAAAGAGTTTCTGGATTTGAAGCAGGGTAGGATGTCAGTGGCAGAATATGAGATCCGGTTCAATGAGTTGATGGGATGCACCACTGCTTTGATTCCTACCGAAGAAGATAAGTGTAGAAGATTCAAAGATGAGTTGAACATGGAGATCAGGACAAGACTAGTGATCTCCAACCTGAGCAATTTCATTGAGTTGAGAGCTTCTTCGATCAGAATTGAGCAACTACAGAGAGAGGGACAAGTAGAGTAGGGGCAAGGGTCTAGATTGAAGAGGTCCAGTGAGATTCAGAATGGTTCTAGCAGAAGATTTAGTAAGCGCTAGAACCAAACTTTTAGATCACCAGCTGGATCAAAATAGTCGGGATTCAGACAGAGGGGTTATTTTGTACAATCTAGCAGTGGAAGAGGTATAGCGCAGAGTCAGTTACTCCCTTGTGAGCACTGTAGGAAGAGGCACGGTGTTGAGTGCTAGAGATTGTCTGGAGCTTTCCTTAGATGCGGCTCCTTTGACTACCAGATTAGAGATTCTCCTGCTGCTATGGGAACTCATTCTAGTATGAGTAGGAGATCTGGGAGTGAAGCTACAATCCAAAAGAGCCAAGATAGTGGGTCCAGACAGAGAACCGTAGTAGAGGCAGAGTGAGCTCTGGGAGTCCTTCTGTTAGGACTGAGGTGGGGAGCAGCCGACTGCAGTCTCAGGCCCGAGTCTATGCCATGACTTGACAGGAGGCACAAAACTCTCCGGATGTTATTTCAGGTGAATTGCTTATTTATGATCATAAAGCATTTGCATTGCTAGATCCAAGATCTACGTATTCCTTTATCACACCGTATCTGACATCTAGGTTGCATTGTGATAGAGAGTTATTACAATATGGATTAGAGGTGAGTACACCAATAGGTAATACTACAGTTACAGGTTTGGGATTAAGTAGAACAATAAAATCACAACACATATGATTTGAAGCTCCAGTATCTATGAGCCAAGAACTAGTGATGAAACTAAAATGATTCACAACCGTACCTAAGAATTCTGAAAATTGAGTCATGTTGACCATATTACTTTCTGCTACTGCTTTTCCTTTAATCATTCTATTCATTTCTTGATTTATGAAGTCCTGCAACCTTTGGTTTAGATCATTAGTAAAAGAAAAATCCTTACTTGATTATATGTCAATAGGTGTCTCAGCTAAATGAGCCATATGTTTATGGTGGTTCTTCTCTTTTGATCTTGCCTCCATTAAATCCTTGTACTGGTCTGGGGTTCCATGTAATTTAAAACAAGTGTCTTGATTGTGTCCTGTGAAATTGCAATGTGAGCAAACAAGAGTAGTCTTGTCAATTTCTTAGCCCCATGCAATTTATTCCCATAACTTCCTTTCTTTCCTTAAGAAAATTGATTGCTTGTGGACTGGGATTGTTTCCCAATATTTCCCTGATTAACCAGCATTGCACTATTATCCACAGGTTCTCCAAATACAGTATGAACCTCCCTTTGTTTTTCAACACGTAAAATCATTAAATATGCCTTGTTTATATTAGGAAGAGGATCCATAACAAGAATTTGATTTCGAATATGATCATAACTATCGGTTAATCCCATGAGAAACTAAATCATTTTTCTAGAAGAAGCATATTCAGTCATCTATTTGGCTGCACCACACGTACACTAAGGAAAAGGTTGCAAGCACTGTAACTTGTCTCAAAGCCTTTTTAATTTTGTAAAATATTGTGAGACAGATTGATTACCTTGCAAAATAGATCTTATCTCCCTCTGCAGTTGATACAATAGAGGTTCGTTGCATTCACCAAACGTTCTTCAAGTTCTATCCATAACTGTCTAGCAGATGAAGTGTATAGAAAAGCCACAACAATATCCTTTAAGTTGGAGTTAAGTAACCATGATTGTACCATGCAATCAACTTCGGTTCATTATTCAAACAACTCAGAGTCCTTATCAGGTCGAGGATATTTTCCATTGATAAATCCGAGTTTAACCTTTGCACCTAAGGCAATCTTCATAGATCGGCTCTATGACATGTAGTTATTTCTAGATAGAGGTGTAGAAACCAAGACCATACCTGGATTATTAGAATTCTGAAGATACAGAGGATCTCCATAGTTGATGGATGATGATCGTCCAAATTCATTCCTTTTAACATCATGATTGCGCTACATATTTTCCATGTAAAAACAATTCTAAGAACTATCTAGATAATGGCTCTGATATAATGAATAAAACTTGATACAGAAAGAGTGAATTTTATTTAACTCTATATCTCAAATCTGTATTGTACCGTACATACAGGTTGTTTATATAATTGCGCTAACAACAAGCTAGAAAACTAATAAACTTCTATCTAACTAACTAACTAACTAACTGTCAGTTACATTTAGAGAAGAAGAAAAAAAATACATGTGATACAATAAATAAGAGAAAAGCTATGGGAACTTCAACAATTAGTTATATGAGTTGCAATTAAAAATATTATCACTCTAGAAAAAACAAAACCTAAGATATTAGTTAGCTTAACCCTCTAAATCTCTAATGGAGTCGCCATAGTTGTCATTGATATATAGAACAAACCCTAAATAAAAAAGGATGACTAGAGAAAATAAAATGCAATGGAGTTGTCACTTTACCTTGTTAAGACAAGATGAAGAATCCATAACAGAAAAGGGGCTATCATATCCTAAAATAGAAAATGAGTTTAAGGTCTAGTTATAAAATAAGGAAGGTGTTAGACATCCTATATTACCTACATAAGTAGTGACCTAGAATTAAAAAAGTCAAAATTTTGGGAAATTAAAAGGAAATAAATTTAGATGTAAATTTACAAAGCATGCTAAAGAGTTAAAATCACACACACAGATGAATACCTAGGAGTTTGTATTCGTTCCTAAGGTTTAAAATAAAATAATAAAGTAATTTAGGGTTTGATATGAAAATGAAATCATATGATTTAATGATATCTAAGGCCTAAAAAATAAAGTGGAATACATACAATGAATCATAGAACTTAGAAAATAAGATGAAAATCTAGAATAATATTTTAGGTTTGGTATTAAAAATGGGGTGCATAGAATGGAACTTAGGGATTTCAATAAATTTGAGTCGGATTTGTTTTTGGGCTTAAATTGGACTTCATTTAAAGAATTTAAGCTTTAATATTTATAATTTACCATTTTATTACTCATTGTAGAAGGTGATCCTTATCTCTCTTTTTCTCTCTTTAGGCCTTGTAATCATCTTAAAACAAAAAGAAATAAAAATAGAGAAAAGAGAGGAGAACATCACTTTTTATATCGATCTGAAGGTTTGAACCTTTACATTGAGTGTTTTCACACTAAATGTATGACCTAATTCTTTTAAAATTAAAATCACCATTTTAACTTAAGTTTATTCAAACCAAAATCCAAATAGATATTTATCGTAAGCAAGATCCTAAAAAACATGCTATTAATTTAATGGGATCAAAATGAAAATATTTAATAAATGACATAATTATTCACATTGCAAAAGGAATAAAAAATGTAATGTGTCAAGTTTAAAGTTTGATATTTGATATAAATTGCTTCTTATTTCACAAATCTTTTTTAATCTACTTCAATGATGTCTAAATGTTACTTATTTTTGTATTTACTTTTCATATGATGGTTTTTTATTTATTTTCATTTCTCCTTAAGGAAAAAAAAGAAGAGTTGAAATTTTGAATATAAAAAATCTATCAAGAAAATTAATAATAATATTTAAAAGCAAAGAGGGGTGACTTATCTTGGTTATTAGAGCTAATATTTGCATTCTTTGTATAATATCCCTTAAAATAAAGCTAAGTTATGTATAAAGAGGAAGGATTGCAACAAAATTACGTAGTCAAGCAAAATTTTCTAACAACGCTTATGTGTTGGTCCTTTACTTTCATGTCTTTATCTCTTATGATCATTATAATTGTATGATACTAGCTAACCCTTTTTTATTAATTAGAATTTTCTCCAACTTTGGATTTATTATTTTCTAAATCTATACCTCCCAAGTTTGATGAGGTTCTCCTCTTCATCTAATGTCCTAACCATCCACACTTTGATCCTATAAATCGATTGCATATAGTCAACTTTATCCTTTCCTTGATATGTTAATGTTTTTGGTATTCAATAAAGTAGCAAAGTGAGAGTATTGTTTAAAGTGTGATAAGTTGTGCCTTTTTCCATAACATGATCATTTGATGATCTTATTGGCTTATGTCGTACAACCAATTAGTTATTTATGGTTTTTTGATGTAATCAATTAAAGACAATCTTTATTTTATACATATTTGTTTAATTAACTAATGTATAAGATAAACGTACATTACAAATAAAATTATATTGAGATCATAATTATAAGATTCATATTGTATTTATGTATTATTCATAAATTGTTCCTAGTCATTGTTCTTGAGACTGGATATTAATATAATGTAAAAAAACTAGCACACGTTCTGTTTTTTTCCTTATAAAGGAAGTAGTCAATCTCATAAACTAAAATATAGAGATACTTAAATAAACTTGTGGGTGCTTATTAAAAAACAAGTTCACTGAAAAATCCCATATAAGAAATTCGTTTGGAACATTACTTATTTGACGATGGAAATTCTCATTATGATGATTGTATAAGTAATCATTTGACTTAAGATCTCTAAAGTTATTTCGTATAAGGATTTTTGTGTTTTAATATTACTTATAACTTATTCTAGTCAAGGGTAGCTTAATAAGTCGTCATTGGATATAGCATGAACTATGAAGGGAGTTAAGTGATTAATATAGGATTCATCATCCTAAATTAATCAGGAAAAATATTTCATTATTCTTGATTAGAATTGATTCGAGAAATCCTTGGCCAAGTTGGAATGTAACTTTGTAAAATAGTATACAAATGTCCTTAATTGAATCAATTACTAATAGTGGAGAACTAACATAGTTAGACTCAAATAGAGTAAACATTAATTTTATACTCTATGTTTAATCAGAACATTGTATGATAAAAGGATTAAATTATACCAAAATAAATATGAAGAAGTCAAAACTGCTTTGACTTTTCTAAATATTTAGGTACTCATAATGTGTTGTTAGATATTAATCTTCATATATAGATATAAATTGTTTAATTAAAGAATTAAAGATAAAATAAAAGAGCTTAGTTTATCTAAGCATAAATATGATTTAGAGTTATAATTTAAACCTATTGTCAACATATTTAGGAACCTAATAGATCATACACAAAGAGCAAGTTGAAGAAAAAAAGATATTTTAATCAAGTTGAACTTGATTGTGATGTTTGAGAAACTTTAGAATTAAATATGAGATATTTAATAAATAAAGATCAATATGAGATTTTGGATTTTATTTTGGCATAATTAGTATTTAAAAAAATTAATTGTAATTCTAATTAATGTTTAATTGAAATTAGAATTTAATTTCAATTCAATTACTAAAAATTCCAAAACTTATTACAAATAGGCTTAAGCTCTAAGAAAGCTAGCACTCTTTACCTTACCATTTGTGCAATAGTTTTAAAGTTCTGTCAATTCGTTCTGTGGATACCATTAGGTGCTAGATACTTGTGCGATTATATTAATTGAGATGAATCAATTTCATAAACGATTCAAGAAAAATGACAAGAAAATAATCAAGCTTCGGAATAAGATACAAATTATGATTTATACTATATTATAATTTATGTATTAATTATTTTACAAATTTTGAAGTAATCTTAACTTTTTAGAAATTAAAATACGAAAAGGTTTCGTAATTATTCTGGTGCAAGT
This sequence comes from Erythroxylum echinodendron, assembly GCA_027575705.1. NCBI lineage: Eukaryota > Viridiplantae > Streptophyta > Magnoliopsida > Malpighiales > Erythroxylaceae > Erythroxylum > Erythroxylum echinodendron. The sequence goes on from JANZXR010369860.1 coordinate 16,073, forward strand.
GGGATTATATCTCATCCTAATTTCTTAAGTGAAAGGTGTGAAGGTATAAAATAAACATGAAAGTTGTTTTCCGTGATCCGTATCTTCTCCACAGCCGTTATATGCCTTGATTCTAATATAAAACAAGGACAAGTCAAAACTAAGTTCGACAAATACAACCCCTACTTCCATGGCAATAAAACCATTCATATTCTAAAAAAAAAAATAAAACCATTCATCACTTCAATCTTGGAGACCATCTTCACTTTGACTCTTGTCAAGTAGCACCATACTCTCCACATGGGTATCAATGAAAGAAATTTCTGCCACTGGTGGATTCATGAGGAAAGTTCGTGTTCTAACATTTGTTGCATAATCTTGGGCACCAAATGATACTGGATCGAAAAGAAGAGAGTTGAGTCCTTTGTCAATCTGAATTCCAAGCTGCTTAACTTCAGCACCGTCTACGTCGATTGAAACTATTCCTGAATTCATGTCTGCTAATATCTCTCCATTTTTCCTGAATCCCATTATCCTTAGCATCTCTTCTTCTTCAAGTGGTCCACTACTGAACGACTTGGTCCATGAACTTGGATCACCGTATACCCTCATTAACCATAGATGACACCTGCGAGACATCCTATCAGTATGGTGTCTCTCATAATGAACCACGGCAACGGAAGATTCCCTATATGCCATGACAGACAACGTCCTAAGTGACTCACCACTCAAGCTCTCAGGCAACATAATTTTTGCAGATGTTTCATCGCCCAAGTCAAAACCCAGAATCAGGTTGTAATAACCAGCACCATCTTCTCTTTTCTTATAGACCAACCAGTGAAGGTTACCCTTGACAAAAGCCGGATAACTGCCAGCATCGCCAGCATGGGTTGATTCAACTTCAGGAACACCTCTCCAACAACCCCCCTTGAGTGAGAACACTTCAATGTTTGGACGGCTTCCCACAAAGCTCTTCATTCTGACAAGTTTGTAGTCATCAGTAAGAGGATCATAACCAAACTGAATAGTTGCTTGGAAGTAGCTGTGAGTGTTGGCGTTGACGTTAGGCTCAGGAAGGAATATAAATTTTCTGATGGAAGGGTTCCAGAGAATGAAGGTATTAAGTGTTGGAGAAAAATAACTTCTAATCACTTGAAAAGTGATTTGCTGCTATAGTTTAGAAGAAGAAAAATAAAACAAGTGAAACAATGCTATGGGAAATTTTAACAAACATCTTATATGCAAAAAGACAGACTCTGAAATTGGTGGAATACGAGACAATTTATTAAACTCAAATTAGCCTTTATATAGGCTAAACAAAATAACAAAAGTAGAAATATCCGGCATTATTTAAATGGTGCCTCAACTAACTCAGAAAATCAAGGAAACAATCAAAAAATGCTAAAGACCAAGTTAAACAACGGTAAAAGAATTATTTCAGTAGTAAAGATATTTTGAATCAATTATTTAACAGCCTCCCTTGACTCAAAATTGCAAACTCCTAGCTGATTTCTAAAGTAGACATGTTTGTCATGTGGCAAAGACTTCGTGAAGATATCAGCTACTTGTTCGTTTGTATCACAATACTCCAGCTTGACCAATCCATCTGCCACAAGTTCCCGAATAAAATGAACTTTAATTTCAATATGCTTTGTTCTTCCATGATAAGCTGGATTCTTAGACATAGCAATTGCTGCTTTGTTGTCACAATAGATAGTAGTTGCTCCATTTTGCTCTTCACAAAGATCTGCTAACACTCTCCTCAGCCATATTCCTTAGCATGCTGAAGATGTGGCAGCTGTATATTCAGCTTCTGATGAAGACAAAGCTGTTGTGGACTGCTTCTTTGAACTCCATGAAATAGCAGCTGAGCCAAGATTGAACACATAACTTGAAGTGCTTCTCTTATCCTCCAAGCATCCAGCCCAATCACTATCACTAAAACCAACCAGCCTAAATTATGAGACTGTAGAATACCACAAACCAAAATCAATAGTTCCAGCTACATAACGTAAGACTCGCTTTGCAGCTCCAAGATGGTATTTTGATGGATTGTGCATAAATCTGGAAATTACTCCAACAGAAAAGACTATATCTAGCCTTGTATGAGTTAAATAAATCAACCCACCAACTAAGCTTCTAAAGTAGCTTGAATCTGCTTGATCAGTTCTATCATCAGCCTGCAACTTCTCATTTACATTCATTGGAGTAGCTGCAATTTTGCAATTATACATGTTGAATCTTTCCAATAAATCAGTTGCATATTTTCTTTGTGACACAAAAACTCCATCTTCAACCTGCTTCACTTCCAATCCAAGAAAAAAATGCAACAAACCCAAATCTGACATCTCAAACTTTTTCTTCATGCATGCTTTAAACTCATCAATAAGAAAAGAAGAAGAACCAGTGTAAATCATGTCATCAACATAGACGCAAACAATGAGAAACTCTTTTTTTCCTTGTTTTTGAAGTAAGGAGTAGGTTCATTCTTGCTTCTCTTAAAATCATTATCTAGAAAGTATGAGTCAATTTTACTATACCATGCCCGCGGAGCCTGCTTTAAGCCGTAAAGAGCCTTTTTCAATTTGTAGACTTGATTCTCTTTTCCAGGAACAATAAAACCTTCTGGTTGAGAGACATACACCTTCTCTTCTAGCTCTCCATTTAAAAATGCATATTTGACATCAAATTGATGGATGGGCCATTTCAATTGAGCAACTAAGGCAATCAGAATTCTCACTGTTTCGAATCGAGCAACAGGAGAGAAGGTATCGTCATAATCCACACCTTTTTGCTGTGCATACCCTTTTAATACCAGCCGTGCCTTGTGCTTTTGTATGCTGCCATCTACTTGAAATTTTGTTCTAAACACCCATTTTACTCCAATGACATGTTTATCCTCTGGTAAATCCACCAACTCCCATGTTTCGTTCCTACGAATGGCTTCAAGTTCTTCATTCATTGCAAGGCGCCATTCATTTTTTTCTGCTGCTTCTTTGAATGTTATAGGATCAACCACAAATAAAGCTTGTGTGGTAGAATAGATTTCTGATAATGACCTGAATCTTCTTGGAGGACTTTCACCATCAGAAGAGCTCTTGGTACTGAAACTAGAAGAAGTATTTTTTGGTGAAGGTGGAGTAGAAGAATCAGATGTATTTGGAGTTGTTAATTGCTGCTCAGGAACTGAAGGATCATCATT
>JANZXR010369936.1:0-19243 GCA_027575705.1 Erythroxylum echinodendron
TTGAAAAAGCTATCGATTAGAGATGATGAATTTTGAATAGGAATTGTGGTGACATATAAGTAAGATATGTTATGGTAATAAGCTCACGTTTTATGACCTCTGAGTTGGACTCTGAAAACAGGGCCCAACAACCATAATGGAAGAATATTGATGCTTTTTATAAGGAAAATATTGAAATTTTCATCTTTTAATCACATATCAAATGGTTCATATGAAGGTTAAATTGAAATTAAAAAACTTATTATTTATGCCCCTATAATATATGCTCACTATTATGTTTTTCAAAAGAACCCAATCTAGTCTAAACTTAAGAGTTATCTATTTCCATTAAAGCCCCATAGTTATTTCTTGGCGACTTCAAATCAGTTATACATTTGAATGAAGTAGAAGGGAATGGCTTCATCAAATCTTTCTGCAAGGATATGAGGAATTGTGTAAATGAAATCCAAGTTATAAACCTACTTTTTAGAGACAACTTCTATGCATGGAACAATAAATAAAAAGAAAGCTTGCTCCTAATAAAAAAACTGGATTAGAGCCTTTCCAATCTTAAATGGTATCACGCCTTTCCTCAACGCAAAGCTCTCTTCCCTAATCCAAGTTTCTTGGATCACTCCCTAACATAATTCATATGTCATTTATAAATTCTCCAATTAAAACCCTTTTCATATTCAATAATTTTCTGTTTAGTTTGGCTTTCTTTAATGATGCAAACTTAAAAGAGCTTAGCTTTATTGTTTATAGGCACTAAACTATTCACTTATACAAAGAAGCTTCATTGTATAAATGGGGAACTCAAAACACTATATAGGCAGAAATCATCTAGGATTAATTGTCCCCTAAAAAAATAGTGCTTCTTTATAAACATTTGACAATTCTTTGATATCTTTAAGTTTATTCAAAGCACTAGGGCTAGACAATTTCAATGTTAATTTTTCCTTAAGTGCTAATCACTAAAAAAGAATATATATGTGGATGCAATTCCTGAAAGTTTTCATGAAAGGGAGATTGAAAAAGGATATAAATTGGACTTTCATCAACCTCATTCCCAAAGGAAAGGAGCAACACATAATGAAGAATTTTCTCCTATAACTTGTTACAATTCCATCCTCAAACTGATATCAAAGCTACTTATAGACAAGTTCAAAGTGGTTCATATGGATCACTCGTAAGGAGCATATATTCTAGGTGGGCAAATCAGGGATAGTATCATCCTAGTCCAAGAATTGTTTAACATTACACTAGGAGAAGAAGTAGAAGAAACTATAACCTTAAAGCAGACTTCCAAGATGCATATGATACTGTAGATTAGTCCTTCATCTTGAACACTCTCAAGGCCTATAGATTCCTTGAAATCTTCGTTAAATAGATTGAGTAGTGTCTCACAACTATAACTTTTAATATTTTGGTAAATGGAGAACCTACAATCACAATCAAAGTGTCTAAGGAACTTAGGCAAGGGGATTCTATATCCCCTTACCTATTCTCAATAGTGATGGATGTCTTCAAGAAGCTCCTTAAACTAGTTATGGAAGAAATAGTTGTTTTAAATACCATTCCAGGTAAAGGAAGCTTAAAATTTTAATCTTGAACTTTACAATTCTATTCTCTAATTAATGATAATTTTATATCTTCCCTCATCACTTCTTCGAACATATTCAATAATCTTTAGAGTTTAGGTGTAAATATACCCAAAAGTAGTATATTCCTATTTGGAAGTGCTATACATCAGGCCACTTGGTTATCTTCTCTCACAAGGTTCAAGCTTATTCAAGTCCCTATGGAATATTTTAGAACACTAGTGTCTTCGACCAAACCATCATTCACAGACTTCAAACATGTACTTGATAGAATTCATAATAGAATCAATAGTTAGTGATCTAAGTCATTATCTCTAGCAGGCAGAGCAAAGTTGATCAACTCAATTATGAGCTTTATCAATGTATACTAGGCTTAACATTTAGTCTTCCCTTAGTTCATAATCAAGCCCATAGATAAACTACTCAAGAAATTATTGTGGTTTGCTTATAAGGCAAATGATTGAAAGTCAAAAATCAAATGGCAAGACATCTATCAACTAAAGCAGCAAGGGGATTAAATGTTCTTCTACTCAAACCAACCAATATGGTGATGCTCAGTAGAAGAATTTAGAGGTTGTTCAAAGATAAACATGCTTTGTGGGTTAAGCAGGTACATGTATATTATATTAAAAACGCATAACTTTTGGAACTTTAAACCACCTTTTAATGTGTCCTTAATCCTGAAGTTCCTGGTCATCATAAGAGATAGAATAAGAATGGATGCATAAGTGTAATTGGCAACATGAACAATTCCTATTTTTGGTCTAATAACTAGTCCTCCTTTAGATTGGAAAAAATTGATGTATTGTCTTTACTCTAGGTGTTCTTTCAAAAAAATGCTTTAATATCCCAAGTCCTTGCTAATCGTGACATTATCATCAATTCCCTCCTAACATTAAATATACCCACTTTCTTATCCATATTTGTGCTTTACCTTGATGCTAAGAATAAACTCATCTAAAAAGCAACTACCTCAGAAGTATTTACTAATGCCCCTGGGAGAAAGCTCTTTAGTGTTTTCACTCTAAGAGTTGCATGGTATAAGCTAGTTTGGGGCAAAAATTCATTTCCTCTAACATTTTACACTCTATAGGTGGTAGTTAAGGGCAAGCTTTCTACAGTGAATAGTTTATCTAAATTATTTCAAATTGGTCCATTCTCTGTAAATTTTCTCAATAAATACTTAACCATCTTTTATTTCAATGTGACTATACCAAAATGGCATGGATTGAAATGTTAAACCTATGAAATTTGGATAATGCACCTAGTAATTGGCATGAAATAGTTGATTGGAGCTTGAAAATTAGACGTAGAAGAAGGGGATGAATGGATTTATCATATGGTATTGTCTTATATGGTTACTTATCCAGGATGAGATAAATAGAAGAATACTTTTCAGCCAAAGTCAATATAGTGAAATGTCTATCAAAATGTTAATTGATTTGATAAGGTGTCATAGTTGATAAGGATAAGCCAAAATGCAACTTGCGCATTAGCTCAAATTTGAACATTTAACTCCTAATGTGCTTTATTTTGCGGTATAAAATTATGCAACTCTTGTAAATTATTTGTTAGCATATGTTATGGTATAGGTTGTAGTTGGCAATCTAAGTCAATCTCCCTTGCTAAATTTGTATATTACTTCTTGCCCTTAGAAGCTTTTTATATTAAAAAAATGGTGGGAAAACATATTCGTCCTCTAAATTTGTCCAGCTTATAAATGATACTAATTTTTTCCTTAGTTATTTATTCAATTAAATTACGAATAGATATTCATCAACTATACAAGTTTTAAACGGATAAAGATAATTCCATAACACGCAATTTCTAAATCATCTATGGTTCAATCTTGCACTTTCAATTGGGTTAGATAAAGCAACTCAAAAAATTTTCCATACAGCATATCCAGCCCTATCAGCAACTGCTAGGATTAAGTGAGTTTGATATAGTTAAATTTAAGTGCATTTACAAAACTTATTCTTGGAGATTAAGTGCTCAGAACTATTGAACTTCTGATATTCTGAAGGCATTCATGTGATCTAATCTCTAAAAGTTTAATTGGCACTCCCTTGGCAGGCGTAATGCCGCATGGAATGGCAGACGTATTGTAAGGCTTTGTCCCTCTCCCAATTTATTAATTAATTAATATTTACCTTTAAAAAAAAAAAAAAAAGAAGAGTTAGCAGTAAAATGCGGACTAAAAGTTCTCTCTGCTGCACGCATTTAGGAATGAAAGATAAAAATCATCGGTGTCACGCAATTCTTAGGTACTTATTCTTCCAGAATAATTACTATGTTGAACAGGTAAAATTTCCCTCAAAGAACATAAGAAAGTCATCATGAAAAGAACCTTGGAATCTAGTAGTTTCAAATGGATTCAACGTTTAATCTCAAAATGGAAACAACTGGTGGGCGACCTAATCTCAATATAATGAGCAGTAAAAGCATCGAGTCATCAAAAAAAAAAAAACACAGGAGCTGAAATGAAAGTAAGCTAGCTCACTTCCTGTCAAACGCCGGACAAACGGGTTACTAGTTTCCTGAACTAGGAAAAAGCACATCACTAACTCTTAAAATAGAAAGATTGGAAATGTAACTGAACAACATTCATGTAACACATGCAAATTACAATCAGTCCTGTCAATCCGTGTACCACATTATACACAAGAAAGGGATCAAACTGGAACAACAAAATGAGAAAGGAAACCTGGACCATCCACAAACACACACAGAAAGTTCAACAGCTATGAGAGGCCTAAGGTGGACCTGATTTGCCTAAGTGTATAAAGATGATGGTGGAAGTGAAGCATCTTACTGGCTCTTAAGCAGAAAACGAGACCATATCTCAGAGAAATTTATGTCGAGAAATTTCCCAGTGCAGGCTTACTATATGTTCTGCAAAGTGGCGCACAGTTGATGAGTTGGTCACCATGTTCCCATGAGGTGGTTTCCGCATTAGTAAATTCCTTCTTTCTAGATTCTGAATTTTCTAATGCCAATTTGCACATCTGTATCTAGCGGCTCAGTATCTTACAAGGATAATAATATAAGAATCATAACCCTGACACACACTAAAGTTTGAGTTACCATGATAATTGTTGCGCTTAAAACCAAACTTTCCAATATTTTAAAGTAATTCTTCTTGAAAAACTTGTACTGAAGAAAAATATTGACCCCTTATAAAGGAAAATAAGGTAAGTACTAAACAAAATAAGAGATATGGAACATATCTACACATGAAACACAAATAAAAAAGAATTTCTAGATACCTGTGGTTTAATAACAATATCCGCAAACTCGTTCAATATAATACAACAACTCAAATCAAACTTATCCAAATAAGAATTTATATTCAAAAGTGAGTGGGCAAGTAAACGAGTCATCATAGTAAATACGAATAACATTCCTAAATTCTGATACAAACTTACTTGTGCTGATAGATCAATCAACAAAAAAATAAAGCATAAAATGAAATAAACAATCCATATGCAAAAATATTGATTCGATGGGAAGTATCTGAAGTTAAGTAAACAGATAATTTTCTGAAATATTCAGGAATACTTCCCAAAATTCATTACATGTCATAGGAAATACGAAAAAGACGGCATTATGACAAAATAATGATAATATACAATCATGAAGAAGCACTTCCCAGTTTACATATTTCAGCATACTCCAATATATGAATGCAATGCCCCATTGATGCAGGCCCATATAGAAGTAGGCACTCATAAGTCGAGAATATTCTGTTCTATGAAACTTTAATAAAGCCGGACATCTGAGAGTTTCTTCTCTTAAATATGACAATCTGGTTCTTCAATCTTGTCAACAAGTAGAGCAAAGTTAAATTCTCTTAAATATATTCACAAGCAACTCCAATTTTTTATTTGTTCCATCTCAACGAAATTATTTATGCCTTCCCCTGCATAACAATTGTTGTCAATGGTTATAGCTGGGATTTCTATGGCTGAAATAAATATTGCTGGCATTTTAACTTTTATCTACAAATGTAATTGAAGTGAAAGTCCAATTATATGATGTAGGAAAGCAGATAAAGAGGACGTATAGATTGCAAAGTGCAGATAGCTTTAACATATTTTTGAAGCCAAAGACAACAGAGACCAGAAACTGCTGATCCTAAAACTAGAAAAATATTTTGAAAATCAAATCATAGATGCCACTCAGAATAATGAGAAGTGAATCTGTAGATCGAGAGGAATCCAATGTCTTCATACAAATGGGAATTGGTTTGAAGGGCATGAGTAGAAGTATCATAAGTGACTAATTTATTCCTCCACTTGGATCGCTTAAGCTTCAATTTAACAAAGGATCATTACGAGAAAAATCATCCTTACATTAACTTGGAAAGAAAAATTGCAATGAACTAAACTAAGAAAGATTTGGAAGGGAGGAGAGATGTGAAATTGTTTCTTTTTAGTATTAGTTACTTAAATGCACAATAGAGTGTGAAACACTATGATTGTGAAAGAGGGAAAAGATGACACCGTACTAGAATTGTAGATGCTTTCTGACTAAACAAACAAAAAATGCAAAAATAAGTGTTCCTGTAAGATATGTTCTTAAATTCTTGTCCTTTCCTATTATCCCTATTATTTTCTCCATGAACCATAGTACAATTCCAAAACAACAAAATCATTATTCAGTACATGTTCTCGTTTACAATCCCAGCAATTGCAAGAGGAATGTGGCAACTATTGCAGCTTCTCCAAATTAGGTTGACAATGGAAGTGGTGTATTTATGCATATCTTGTTGAATGCAACTCAAAAATTACATTATGATCCTTGTTTGCTCAATAATCATGTCTGCAAGAGGAATGTGCCAACTGACCATAGCTTCTCCATATTAGGCTGAGTGTAATTAGGACTATCTCAATTTAACCCAACTAAAAATATACAACAATACTCAAGGTAAGTATTGGCAAAGAATCAAGCATATATTAGCACACAGCATATGCATGCACCTAAGCGAAATTCAGTGGCAATATTTTTTGATGAAATTAAAGCAACCATCATTTAAAGAAGATGTCATATAAGGATAGAAATAATTCGACCATGTAAAATATAGGTTTCGAGACACAAGACAAACACAGGAAAAGACACAAATTACAATGATGACTAGGAATTCAGTTCTATGCAGAGGATCACTTGGCTTCTTAGGAAACTATTTGCATCGAGCAAACTGAAGATGTTCCACAGCTATCAACTGCACAACTAGTAACTGCCTAATACAAAAAAGGAATAAACTTGTATCGAACCCTATTCATGTATTCTAAGTACTTCTCACCAAAAGTTTCAATCAGCATAGCTTCCTCCATTTCTGATTTCTGAGCATAATAGATCAAACAAACCAGCACCACAAACAACAAGCTCAAAGGTGCACGGAGTGCAGCAAAATAAGTTGCAAACAGAAACATTGTCGATGAATATATCGGGTGCCTGACCCACCTATACGGCCCAAATTGTACAACAGCAGTAGGCACAATAACCTTCTCTGAATACTTGGCAAGATAAAATGTTGAGTTATACTGCACAAGCAAAGTCGCCACAATCAGAGTCCAAATCCCCACATTGCTCCACCCACCGGGAATAAGGTGCAGTTCAGGACCTTCAAAAGCTGCAAGCCAGTGGCTTACCATGACTCCAACGCAGAACAAAATTCTATGCCATTTGGGTGGATTCAAGTCCCATTTGGAATCATGTGAGCGGGCAAAGTAATCTCCATATAAACGTCTCCTTACACTAACATTGAAGAAGAAGAAATAATGGTAGACAAGGAAGAATACAAAAGGCCATCCTTCAAGGTAGCCATTGAAGTGGGCAGGAGGAACAAGAGTCAGCCAAGTAAAGAGTGAAGTAACAACAGCAACTTGTTCAAAGATACTTGCTTCACCTAATGAATGTTTGTAAAAGCAATAAATCCCGTAAACTGCGAGCGATATAGCCACAAACCAAGGCCAAAACAACCAACTCCAGCTAAAATACATCCAAAAAAATGGATTCAGAAGGAAATTAACGGTCCATTTTGTGGCTGCAATTGCAACAGATAAGAAACCAGACCACTTAATGACGTTAATCGGGGTTAACTGAAAAAGGGTATCTCCCAATTTTTTGAAAGATAGGTCTTTGAACACTCGCAGCAATGGGCGGTTCCGGGAAGAGTCTGTGCTTGTAGAGCCAGAGTAGGAGCACTCGAGAGGAGACAAAATTTGGGACCTCTTGGGCGATGATGCTATGTTATTTCGTGACAATAACGAATTTGGTGGAGTGTTTGAATGAGAGTGAAACTTGGCATTGGGTAGATGGAACTGAAAGCGTTTGTTAAAATGCCCAGCAGAAAATTTACCGTAGCGCTTTATGGAGTTGTTCGTGATGGTGAAACCAAAAGGAATTGTTTTGGAGTGGAGAAGCATTGATGTGGTTTCCATTGCGATGAGAACAAGAAAAGAGCAAACAATTACAAAAGAATACCTAGGAAGTACAACATTGGTTTAGTGGAAGGAGGAGGACAGCGAGAGAAATGCTCGATAGAACGTTTGTGTCTGCTTCGAATTTTAGCTCCACTGTCTCTTCCAGAAGCAATGCAACGTAATACTGTCAACTAGCCGAAGGGGCAAGGCCAGCCTGTCTCTTCAAGAAGCAATGCAAATTACGCCGCCCGTGGTATGTTTAGAGCCTAGATCTTTGATTTTGAGGATGTGCTGGGCCTAGTTCTGTTGTGAAAGGCATTGTTGTTTTTTCACTTGTATGCATTATTACGGGTAGGCCGTTTGATTTTATTTTTTAATTTTAATTTTTTAGTTATTAGTTTTTGACTTTTTTAATAAAATAAAAATTTAATTAATTGATAGTGTGAATGTAGTTATATTTTTATCACCAATAATAATTACATATTAGATAAGATTTAATGATAATTTTTTTTAATTAAAAAGTTTATTTTAATTGTTTATATAATATTTGTTAATAAATTATTAATAAAATTAATTTAACATTTAAATATATTTTAATAAAACAATTTTGAAGATATTTTAAATTTAATTATATTTATTAATAATTATTTAATTTAATTTAATTATAAAAATTTAAATTACTAAGTAAAATTAAATTATTTATAATTTTTATTAAAAATTAATATATTAAATAATTAAATAATATATATTTAGTTGACAGTGAATAAGTGAAAATAAAATATAAAAAATTATTTTTATAATTTTCGTAATTTTTAAAAATTATACTAAACTAAAAATTTAAATAAATAGTTTTTTATTGAATTTAGAAAAAATAAAAAACTAAAAATAATCATAGAAACAAACCGGTCGCGAGTTTTTTCTTGTTGCAAGATTAAATTGGGGCTAACATAGACCGCATCCGAACCCTAGATATCTCTAAGAAATCCATACATTGAAGATCTGGGTTGTTAGCCACTGATCACTCGAAGCTACCTTCTCGTAAGTGTTTCCATGTTCCTTTATAATGAGATGGCTCCTATATTTTTAATGAGTAATTATAAGTAGGAAGCTGTTATTTGAATGCTTAGAGATTCATTCCACCTCTCCTTTGAGAATTATTGCTTTTCCACATTCTCACGTTAGCTTGATAGCCCTCTATAGATTAACGACAAGGAACTTCCCACCATTCTAATCTGCATGCTTTGCATTCTCACTATGCATCAATTGTTCTCTTACCGAGAATAAGCACTGCTCTTGGACCAATTGCTTGAGGTTCTTTATTCCTTTGAAGCAACTATTGCTTCTTTCCCCCCAAATGTTATGTATGGTTGTGCTCGTGCATATGATGTACACGGTCCAATCTTCCTTATAGCCCCCTCTGCCCTGCACAAGCCAATTAAGACATTCTTCTACATTCTCGCAATATGAGTTAATTTGACACAGTTTTAGGATAGTATTCCAAATGCTAGTTGAGAATTGACACTAAAATAAAGATTGCGGACTCTGGTGCGCTCTTGTAAAGGTAGCAAGTATAATTCGAGTCAAGAGTTGGAAGCCTCTCATACCACCTTATACCATCCGTTCATTTCCCCATTTCCTCTCAGGCATTCCAGATAAGACTTGTTAGTGTATTAGGTGGACAAAGCGTACAGATCCTATCGCTTGAATTAATGGAGAATGTCAACTGGTGTTCAACAATTACAACATATAATTACATAGTGGATAAATTAAATTCTATAACTTTGTAAAAATATCATATAACATAAATTTAAGTCTCCTTGTGCTCTTATAGTAAAGAAGTGAAACTTTTTTTATATCTATGAATATTAATTCATTAGCTTTTAAGTTATAATTACATAGAACATCTATGTCAAAAATCTTAAATTGTGTCACTTCAAAATTATTGTTATTATTTTGCGTCATATATTTGTTATATATCATTAAAAATAATTTCTTTGATCTTTTCCTTTCTAACTTACAAGAAGTTTTACGTTTAGTTGATTTGCTACAGTACCATACTGATTGGCCTGTCTATCCAAAAGCTAACATTAGTTACCCAAATTCTCATATTGATAGACCAAGCTTCTTGAAATAATTTTTTTAAAAAAGCTTTTCAAGTTCTTCCAAAGATCATATCACACTATTTGAAAAATTAATACAAAACTATTTAAAAATTTTTCAAAAATGTTTTGATGAATCAAGAGAGTTTTCTTTAAAACCCTCTCAAATTTTCTCTTGATTATGAGAAAGTATATGCGATGTGATAAGTGTAAATGATTAGGCAATAATTGATTCCTATTTCATTAAAATGATCAGGACAAGTTTACGAATAAGATTACAATGATTTGCTTAAATCTTAATGGGCTTGATTCCTTCTTATTCATAGTTCTTTAACTAAATTCCAATTGAAGCTTTCTTAAGTAGCATATGAACTCTACTTTGCTCATTTTATTTATCATTTGTTTGTTTAATTGATTCAATTAACTCTTGTACTTACTTACCCTTCTATTGAACTTGATCTTTTACATATTAACTTATTAATATCTCTATGGATAAAAACATCAATAGTAACATATTTTATTATTATTATTGCTACCATACGTTAGAACTTCACTTGGTCTAATAATTTACGTATAATTCTTTTTTATCATGTCAAATTCTTTCCCATATATGTAATATAAACACCTTTAATTTTTTTTTCTTAAAAAGTGGTTGGTTCTAAAATAACCATGTTTTCTTTCTCTAAAATTTCAATTATGGAGCTTAATCTTCTAACTTGAAACCTAATGTCATCATCAACATTGTCCAAGTCTGCTTGAAACTTCTATTACTGAAAAACGGTATGGAATACACCTTAAACAATAATAGTCACCATTTTCTACCAATCTAGCTTTGAAAATTCACCAACCAATACTTCTTTACTAATCTAAACTCATCTACTAACAAAGATGAAAACATTATAAACCTTATTAGTATAATTATGGTCAAAGAGAACTCTATGCTTACTTTTGTTGTCCTCTTCATGTTAGTAATATGAATATGGTATAAGCTACTAAAGAACTTCAAGTTTTTAGTACGTTTTTCACTTTTAAACTATCACATTTGTGGTGTCCTACCCTACAACACCTTTTTAGATAGTATTTCCTAGGAAACTAATAAAAATAACTCAATCAAATATCAATATTTAGAAAATTTCTTCCCCTACCCTTATTTTTATTTCATGAATGGATTAACCTAGAATGGATATATTTAAGTAGCTTAACAAGATCACTTAAACAATAAAATTGCATCACCTAAACAATAAAATTGCAGTCTCCCAAGTTAAAACCATATATTCTCTAGATGTTTAATTTGTATCTCTATCGTTGTTATCACTCATTTGACTACACTATGATCTGTGAATTCCTATGAAAGGTTTTAGCCTAAGAACAAAAAGATTACATAGGTCTCTTTCAAGGACTTCATTCAACCCCTATTACTTAATTCATGATCCACTCATAGGTATGCTCTCGTAAGGCATATATAATTGATAAAAATCAAATTTAGTCTTTAGCATCACTAAATCATGCATTCAGATCAATGAAAGGCAATGCACAAAAGGATATCCAATTTATAAATTAAAATGAATCAATCCATACATAAATAAAGACTAAGGTTTCCTATGTAAACATATAAAATGTTTAGCCAATAACTATAGTCATAACAACAAAATTAATAGACAAAATAATGAAAACGTAATAGAAATAAATCTAGATAATATTCCTGATATTGCTAATAGTTTTATTTGTTGAGATAATGTATGAATAATGATTCTTTTATATAAATAGAATTAAAATGGGTTGGTTGGTGGTTCCAAATTTTTGAGAGAAAAAGATATGTCTAAAATGTAAAGTCTCCAATATTCTTCTAAAAATTTAAGATTTTATGCTTTATATAATTTGTCACACTCATGGATATAGTCTAAGCCAGGACTATGGACCAGGCCATACATCTATTTAACTCTTTGAGAAATAGTAAATGATTCCTATAACAACTATGTCTTTGGGTTATGGATCTCCTTATTTATTTTGGAATTAGATGTGGTCTCTGACATAACCATGCCCCCATATTGTGGATCTCACTATTTCTCTTTAAATTAGTGCATAAACTATGGGATGATTATGGCTCAGTCCGCGTTACTCTATATACATTCTTAATTATCAAACATTATTTTTTCAAGTTTTATTCTAAACCGTTTCTTTTACTACATTTAATCTATATAGGACATAAGTTGCCACAAAGATATGGACTAGATCATTTTCCTCCAAAAAATTGCGTTTTTCTTCATATATTTTACTTGAAATAGCCTTCAATATTTAACGATCTCATTTAAATGACAATTTATCATAATTACTGAAAAATGAAATAACTTAATAAAATAATGTAATTTAACATCAAAATCAAGAAAAATAATTAAGAAAATATGTGCATTTTCATGCGCAAACATACTCTTACAGTTAAACTGTTGATTGTCTTAAAACAAAAAAATTTCATTAACGTAACTTAAACAAGTAGCAATTACAGTAAAAAAATACAAAACATTAATTACATAAATCAAGACTATTCATCATCTATTCAATTACATTATTCAACAAATAATTAGGTACTTAGAGACTTCCATTAAATCATAAATCAATTCAATTCAATCATACAATCCTTCAAACATTAATTTGTTTTATATACTTTTAACAAATGTATAAAGTAGACAAAAATGAGCAAAAAGCTTTCATTTTCAAACATTTTAATAACGTAAACTAACAAAAAAAATAAAACCTATTATTAAAATAATGAAAGAGAATTGGAGGCTTGATTGAAAAGTCACTTAACTTTTTTACGTAACAGTAAATACCTTATCATGAATACCTCTGGTTACTCAATTAGGTCAATAATTTAAATTGTTACTAGCACCACTTTTGAACTTTAATTCTTTTACTTAGATTAAAGCCAACAAAGTGAAATTATTTACTCATTTATTCACACACTTTTGTTTTTTTGGTAGGAAGCCAAAATTCTTGAAAATGAATTCACTTTCTAACTCAAAATATGTCTAAGATATACAAAAGTGTCACTATGAATATTAAACATCCATTTTCAGATCATTGGATTAAAGTAAAGCAATTTTAGTTTTTAATGATCCTATATATTTTTGTAAACTAATTAAATCACAAAAGTAATCAAAATTCCAATAAATCATCTTAATTATTCTTCTTTCAATGTAAATAATTGCATAATCGATGCTTATTATGCTAATTATGATGACATTATCCTCAACATGCAAAAATAAATACTAAATTTAGAACTTAAGGACAATAAAAAGATTAAAAGAGGGATGAAATAGAAAGGGAAAGAAATTGGTATACCCTTAAATGTCACTTATTGCCTATGGTAAATACAATCGACATTAATAATACAATTATACCTTACAAAAACAACTAATAAGAAGCAAACAAAATAAAATAAAAGTGAAATTAAACATAACATTAAACTAAAATTAAGTACTTAACAGACATATGTGATAACATAGAATCAAGTTACTAAAGGATATAAGTGAATGGAGCGAAAATTATAAGAGATTCATAGTTTTAAATACAAAAGTGGTTAATATTTTTGTTCTCTTGGTAGAAACAAATTAAATAAGATTTTCATATGTGAAACTACCCATATCTGAGCACACTTGAAATCACATATAGGGACATTGCTAAAGTAAAAAGAGTAAAAAGAGTTTATTATTGCATTAATATGAGATATTTCATATAGAGAAATTGAGTCAATTTCTAATTTGTATACTCGCTTCATTTATATCATAAATAATCTTAAAGGTCTTAATAATTATTTTACTTATCTTAAATTGGTGACAAAATTTCTTAGATCTTTGCCAATGTCTTGGGAGGAAAAGGTGATAGCTATACAAGAAGTTAAAAATTTAAGCACTATGTTATTAAAAGAGCTAGTTAGATCACTCCTAACTTATGAGAAGTAGATGAATGAGTTGTATAAAGTAGAAGTGACTCCAAAAAAAGAGGTGTGGTGTTTAAAGTCTCTAAAAATGAGAAAATAGAAAATAAGGAGACCTCTACAAGTGAAAGTGATGAGAATGATATAAAGCTCTTCATAAATATATTCAAGATGTTATTAAAAGATAAGAGGGAAAAACATTTGAAGAAGAAGAAGAAAGCACTTAAAGCCATGATGACAATACTAGCTTGAAAAGTAAGGAATTTGAAAAACATGGTGACAAGTGTGTACTTTATGACTAAGATATAACCTCTTCTTTAAATTCTTATGATGATAAAGATGATTGTGATGTTGGCATTTCAAATGGTGTGTTAGTTAAGGTCTGGAGTTTATGAGTTTGACAAGGAAGAAATTATCTTCCAAGCATAAAGAGACTTTTGAGCTCTTTGATACCTAAATAATTATGAATGAGAAATTGAAATGTGATATGCATAACAATGAAAGTGGACATGATTTTTTGTATAACAGTAAAAAAATTAACAAAAAATCAATATTCTTATCTACATTTGACTTTTAACATTCAAATCAGAGATTTTTTTCCTTATTTAAACCATTGTTAGTTTGCATCCAAAGTTTTAGTAAAATGAATATATACACATGTTTCTATTTTATGTTTTTTTTAGTTTTCTTGTGCCTTTTCAAACAAAATTAAGCACAATAATCAATAAAGAAATAAATTATGTCCTTCCACTTGTGAGCGTTATGCTTTGATGATATTCTCATAATATGGGTTGCATTAGAACATATAAAAGCGACGTTAAATATTATTTTTATTGAGTCAATTTTAGGAAAATAGTTGTAATGATAAGGAATCTAATTATAGCTCAAACATTAATGTAACAAAATCATATGAATTTTATGAAGGATCAATTGGATCAACATCAAATGGGCCTGGGACAATTTTGACATTGCATGCTACTTAGCTTAAATGAACTTTAATGACTTGTCTAAAGACTAATTGCATCAATTCCTAATAGGGACGTCAAACTTCATGAATTTAGTTTAAGATTATTGGAAAAATGGTTAAGACTGTTAATTTATAGATAGGTTTTGTTTAACATAGTACGTTGCTATTGATATTTGTAAATAAATATTTCTAAATAAAATGAATAGTCCTTATTAATCAATTTAATAGGAACTATATGTTTGAGGGAAATGACTGCATAACTTATGAATATTTTCATAAAATTCAATTAAAGCAAGGATATGAATGGCAATACTTTTGAAATTTAGAGTATTAAAATAAAATGTATATCAAAACATTTAGAGCCTCTTTATTCACTAAATGAAATTGTGGAAGATCCTAATAAGGACACTGAGGCTCAACATAGAAAAAACTAAGGATAGTGTACCTATAAAAGAATAAAAACCAACATAATCATCATTATTGGATACTTAAAATAATCAATAATCAATAATTTTATAATATATTAAATATCAATAATAATCATAATAATACTATAGGATGCAATTATCTTAATAACTTTCAACGGTCAATCACAGTGAAACATGATCCTAAACACTTTTCTCCTTTTCTAATCTATCAATAAAAGTTAAACTGTATGGTAAGATGGTTCTTTCAGATGAGCATTCTATATTATCATCAATAATTCTGCCTCTTTAGGCAAAAACATCTTATGAAATGACCAATGGAACTGTTCTTTACAAAGGTAGCTTCTATATCTCAGCCGTAAAAGTTCATTTATCATTTTTAAGAAGGTTAATATATGAGTACTCAATATATTATAATGTTAATACACATGGCATATACATAGAACCTTCCTTAAGCTTCTATATAGTTTGTTTGGGAAAAACTATTATTATCACCACTAAAATTAATATCAAAAGGAAAATGCTGGGAATGGTGTAATCAATTGCTATTAAACCTTTAATAAAAAATTATATAAGAGTTTGCTTTTGAAATGGCACACCTTCACCATTAGGAATATAACTAATATAATCTGGAACATGGTGTGCATTAGCAAATCATTCTAACCAGTCGACCAGATAATCACTAATTGTTCATATTTAGAACCGTATATATAAGAATAAAGAAAAAAGATAAAATTAAGGCGTTCATCATTAATGTATCATATAAAATCAAAAGCATTTTCACAAGTCAATTCAAATAATACTGTTATCTAAAATAATAAATAATACAAATATTTATATTAAATGTCTATAAAAATAAATAGTATATAATAAAATTGATCTTTAGAGGAGACAACATGGTCATAAAAATATTGACTAATAAGAAAAGGAACTTTGGTGGTTATATATTCCTTCTCTTAGATCATAGTTTTCATTAAGAATTTACCCTGCCAAAGTTCTTTCTTTATTATCTCAATATTTTTATTGTTTGAGAGGAGACATCATGGATTTTAAAAAATCAAGTAACAAAAGAAGGAACTTTAGTATGTATATATTCCTTATTATAATCATAATTTTGATAAGATATTTACAAAGCTAAAATCCCTTTCTCCATGATCTCATTATTATATGTTTACCTTTTACTCGCTTCTATACAAATATACTTATATATCTTAATCTAAATCTTCAAATGAGATACCATAACGATAAAAATATTAAGCAACAGAGGAAGCAACTTTAGTGAGTTTATATTCCATGTCATAATCATATTTTTATTAGGAATTTTCTTAGTCAAATTTTCTTTCTCTGCCATTTCAATATTTGTTTATTTTTCTTTCTCACCTCTGCATAAGTACATTCATATATTATAATCTTAATCTTTAGATGAGACACCTTGGATTAAAAAAAATATTAACATAGGAAGGAACTTTTGTGGGTATATTTCCTTATCATAATCATAGTTTTGGTTAGAAATTTACATAGCCAAAATTTCTTTATAAATCATCTCAATATTTCTTTATACACATTTCTTTATATATGGCACAATAACCATGCAAGAGGGCAATCGGATGCTTGGTGAAGCGTCTATCGTGATAATGCATCGCATACATGATTGTGATAGAGAGGTGGTAGAAAAGGATGCATAATCATTCAACATGCACGTTCATGCAAATTTTAACTTTTCTAGGTTTTAAGATTTTTACATGAATGATCATGCTAATCTCAGCCTTTCCAGGTTGTGAGATTTTTATATTTTAGGGATATTTTTGAAACAAAACAAATAGGAAAGCCCTAGAAAGATCCTCAAAGGATCAAAAAGTTTTTAAAACAAAGAAAACCTAAAAGAGATGAAAAGGAGATCAAAGAGAGGAAATTCTAGAAGAACACAAGTTGTAGACTTTTCTAACTCAAGGAAAAAGAAGAGAAGGAATCTAGATTTCAAACCTCTTTTATTTTTTTTTCTTTTATTGTTATTAAATATTGATGATGGACAATTTGGGATATGTAGTCTTAGGTATGAATTGTTAAATTTGAATTAGGAATTACTCTTGAATTATTTGTTGAACTTTTACATTCTTAATTTGATTTTCAATACATTTATTATGTTTTTTTTTGCTTTATATACAATTTGAATTGAGATATTAGGTTGAATTATTTGTGCTGTGTTGCATAGAGAGAGATAATATCATAATAGACCTATAAACATCAAATTAATAGGCAAGTAAAGAGAAATCTTAATTGTTTATTAGTTACTTGTAAGATTCCTTCAAATATGATAAGATAGCTAGGAAGAGTTTTGATAGATCGAGAGTTCACAATTCAATTTCTATCTATTTAATTATGATTACTTGGATAGATCTCGAGAGAGGGTGATCATAATTGTTGGATATTAGGATTAAGTATGAGTAAATCAATAAGGTGAAGTGAAGAAATAAGGATAAAAGTAATTCCTAAGTTTTCGTCATTGATTAATGAATTGTTTCACTGCTACTTGTTTCATCATTCAATCATTATTTCTTTTATTTTTGGTTTAGTTCTTAGTTATTCATCATACTTTTTACCTTAAAAAAGGTGTTACAAGAATGGTTATGTGACTAATACAATCCTTATAGGGACGATACTCTTTATACTATAGGATCCAATTTGTATACTTGCGGTATAGATAAGTTTAAATTAGACTTCAACAAGTTTTTGACATCTTTGTTAGGGATTCATAAGTTAGCATTTAGTGCAATTTGAGTTGCCTTGCTTTGAGTATTTTTTTAATACTTTTCTTGTGTGATTGTAAGTGCATGAACACCAAAGCAACTAGAAGTTCAATTACACAAGTTTTTGACGTCACTAATAAAAATGGAGATTTGAAAAGCAATACACCAAGAAGCTATGAAGACATCAATGGCAGAAGAAAGAAACTAAGGAGGATAAAAAAGAACCCTCGTGGACTTTATAAGGCCTGGTTTTAATACCAATTAACAAGGGATTATAAGACCACCAGTGTAGACTAATACTTTTGAAATGATACGAGCTCTACTAAATACGCTGCAAGCTAATGTCTATTTTTATAGACTGGACAATGAGGATCATAATGCTCATTTGACCAATTTTTTAAAGATTGTGACTTGTTCAGGTATAATGGGTTATTAAAGGATGTATCTAATATGAGATTATTCACATTCACACTTAAAGATCAAGCTAAGAAGTGACTGAATTCTCTCAACACAAAAAAGGTGAGGATATGGAAGTAGTTGGTACAACCTTATTTGAATAAGTACATCCCCTTAATAAAGACTAAATGATCATAATAGAGATAACAAATTTTCAGTAAGTTAAAGGGGAATCATTGTACAAAACATGGGAAAGATTTAAGAAGTTACAAAGGACTTGCCCACACCTTAACTTAACTAGGGAATTCCATTTGGAGTAAATTAACTCACTCGATACCATTGATGTAGCAGATATGCACTTATTAATGAGGAAGATATTTGATGCTGCATATGATTTATTAGAAGAGATGGAAAACAAAAGTTGTTTATAGATGTTGGAGAGGAGTAAATAGCAACCAACTTTCAAAGATCATAAAGAAGTGCTTTTTATATATTTAATGACAAAGCTACAGGTAGAAGTTTCAAACTTGGCCAAATAATTAAACAACCTAAAAACCACTTCTTCTAGCTTGCTTAAGGCAATACAACATTGTAACATCCCCTCACCAATAGGAGTGTATAAATGAATAGTGACATATGCATGCATTCATATATGCACATGCATAAG
>JANZXR010369946.1:0-19242 GCA_027575705.1 Erythroxylum echinodendron
GCACTAAATATTTTATCAAAATTACATATTCAAATTCTCAAATTAAAACAAAAATTACAAAAAACATTTCAAATATCGTAAAAGGCATTTTATGGAACACTTTATACGTAATATGTATAATCTCAACCTAACCAAACATTCACGTTTAAAACTTAAAAATATGCTTTTTTTGTAAAATAATACACTTATAAGAGACTTTACCTCAAACAACGCACGATGAGTAAGACAATAATCGAAACGCGATCGGAAAATGTGAGAGGAGTCGGAAAACTTTGAAACGTAAGGAAAGAAGAGAAATGAAGGTGCGAGGGGAGGGGAGGGAGTCGGGCGCGACTTATAGCCACTGGATTACCGACGAAACACAACATTCCGTCAACAATCTAGGTTTCCAGAATATGCGTCCGCTGACAGTTACCGACGGACAAGACCATTCCGTCGGTAAAAACGCGGCATTTTTATTACGGTAGAAACTCAAATACCAACGAAAAAGTTATTCCGTCGGTAAAACAGTTACTGACGGGAATATTATCTACCATCGGTAACTGTCGGCAAGTGTACCAACATAATATTAGTTCCGTCGGTAAAATTTGTTCATAAAACAGTTATCAACGGATGTCAGACGTTCCGTCGGTATAGTAGGGTTATATCAACGAAGGGTGGACGAAGATACCGACAGCTAACGATGAAAATTTTATGCCGTCGGTGTATCGTCCCTTTCTCATCGACATGACAACATCTGTAAACAATGTACTGAAGGAAAAGACTGTCTGTCAGTATATTGCTTCAAGATATGGCGACGGAATATTCGACCGTCAGTAAATGAAAGCTAAATACTGACGGTAGGTTTCTCGTCAGTAAATCGGCGAAGCAATTAAATTGCTGGAACGATTCCCGCATTTTTTTCCGTCGCCGTGACTTTTGGCGTCGCTATTTTCTATAGGATATTTTGAGCGAAAGTTTTTCCTAAAGTATTTCTGATGGATGTATTGTCCGTCGGTAAAACATTCTATTTGCCAATGGAATATGTACGTTCCGTCGGTAAGTATCGACGGATTTTTTTCCACCGAAAATATTCCGATGCTATTATGTGATTTTCTTATAGTGGATCTAGGTTACTGAAATTCCAAATTTGAAGTAAAAATTGTGTGTGTGTTTTAAGAGGCTTTTTTATTATGAAAATGTTCAAAGAAAAGTGTAATGTATGGTTGATGAATTTGGAGTAAATCAAGCTAAGTTAAAGGTACAAAATTGATTGCAAATGATAGTATGCACGATATAATGTTTGAATGGTCTTAGGTTGTATAAGCACAAATTAAATAGTCAAAATCTATGCATAAGAATACATACCTAAAACGTCAATTGAGCATGCATTGAAACATGATACATATACATATGCATGATTGTATATTCATATGATTAAACAAATTAGTGATTTGTGAACTATATGTATATGTATTACATGACGATAGACACGCAAAGTGATCATCAACATCCAGGCATTACTGGAACATCGAGGCAATAACTTTTTCTGGAGTGTACTATGAGTCAACTTAGATGTGTAAACTCATTTATATATGCTTCTGTATGAATTGTATATTTAATTTGGAATGTGTGTATAATTGATTGATAATTGTCAAACTTAGATCTGAGGAGTTTGATATATATGGAATAAGTACATAAAGATGAAAGGAAATGAAAACATAGCATATGAAATGATGCATCTCTCACATTGAAATGTATGATCAGATAAAGGAGTTGTGACCAGAGTGACCAATGTGTAGAAAAGAGCTTTGAGCTTAGGACTATGAAAAAGTGCCTAAGGCTTAGATAACATGGACTCAATATCCACAATGGATATGAGGCACAAATGATCCCGATATCCACAACAGATACGGGACGATAAAATTGGGTTGATAGGCACTTGGTCACAACAAAATAAAGTGAGAATGGAAACACGTGCATTTGCATATACATCCCTACATGTATCAAATGATTGAATTGACATGAATTATTAAATTGTTTTGAAATTGGTAATTACAGTTACATGATATGGTTGTGGAAGTATGATAAACTTTGATATACTTGTTTTTGTGATCTGACTTGGGTGAATACATAGAAGATGGTTCACTCACTGAGTTTGCAAACTCATAAAAATTGCAACGTTGTTTTTTACAAGTTTAAAGGAGTTTTGGCTACTAAGTTGATATAGTAGAAGTCTAGTACTTACATTTTGGAGATAAAAATGGCTCAAAGATCTGATCAGCTGAATCTGAGGAGTCTAGTTGGATTCTTGTGTATTAATATCCCATTTTATATTATATATTTAATAATGAGATTAAATTCAAAACAATGTTGTGTAATGTATATGTTGATTCTGAATGGTAATGACACATGGGACTTTTATGTTGGTGAATGAAATGGGAAGCAATGAACATTTAGAATGCTTATGATATGTTTGATGTATATGATATGTTTGATTCCTTTAATGAGTTTGTTTGATTATCCTAATGAACCATTTTTATAGAGTATGTTTTTGAATATGCTTTAATATGTTCAAGCTTATACTCTAAGGGAGTGTTATGTTACAGTAATGTTGTAAATAGTTTCACTATAGTTAATAAATTACCTTTAATTTAAAAAAATACTCGATAAAAGTCACCTCTAAACTTAAATTATGTTGAAATTATACAAAAAGGTTTTATTATACAAGTTAAGCATACATTTTGAGATCATTAGATCAAATTAAAACTAAATAATTATTAATGCTCACATCTAATTACCTAATCTCATCGAATCATAATACAATCTAACATCTAATAGTTTCTTTTAGTTACTTTTCCATTGTTAAAGATCCAGAAATTGTCATCAATTAAACTAATTGTAATTAGTTTAATTTGCTAAGGTGAAATTATGCTTAAAATAAATGAATACCCTTTGCATACTTAAATTGTACTTTTTTTAAAAGTATGAAAGACAAAGAATCTTTTAAGAAAAAGAAAAAGAAAAAGAAAAAGAAAAGGAGGAAAAATAATGGTTAAAGGAAATTCTCTCGACCTATTATTACTTATTGTCAAGCAAATGAGATCGATAACTAGAATTCCTATATATATCTAATAATGAAACTAATAAAAATAGCACTACAAAACAAAAGGAGAATGAAAATAAAAATGGAATAAAATAACTACTAAAAGGTAAAATAAAATAATTGAAATATAAAATGCAATTTGTTAAATATAAAGAATCAGTAAAATAAAGAGAATAAACAAGACTTAAATAAAAGAGGTCAATAGGTTAACCAGTAACTAATGCATCATTATCATTTTCTACAATAGGTACTGATTAACCAGTAACTAATGCATCATTATCATTTTCTACAATAGGTACTGATGATGGTTGTGCAAGTTGCTCTAAAAAATTCATATGGTAGAAGTAGTCTAATAACCACCACTCCATTTATTGCAATTACTACACTGTGTATGTAATTGTCGTCACAATCTTTGTAGTATATAGTTTTATATGAACAATCCATTGTATAAAGAATGATCCTATTAATTATTTCACACGTTAAATATTGTAGTAGAGGCTTGATATCTTTAGGTTCCTCTAATTCTTCCTTTACCTAAGTTTCACCTATTATAAGTGGTGGCTCTTCTCTGTTCGACATCTCTCTTAACTCTTTTATAGGGACCTCATCCCTTACTTGAGCTCTTCTCTCTCGAAAAATATATAAGCCTAACAAACCTTCCAAAATAATCCCATATAACACATTATATTCATATCGATAGCATAAATAGGGCACCAAAATTTAACTTCAAAAGAGTACTAGACATACCTTGATTCTTTGTCATCCTTTTCAAATATTCTTAGCAATGTATGATTCCTTTCTTCCTAGTTCTCATCTTCTCTTAAGATATGGAAAAAGAATAATATAAGTGTTATGATCTTTTTCCTATGATACACCAAAGATACAAGAGATCTCCAAGCATGATCACCCTTATACTCTCTTTCTTTTCATAAATAGAATAAGTTATCACCCTACACAAGTATCTTAAGGTTAAAGAGGTAACATTGATACTCTTAGTTTTAGATTGGTTGTACCTCCCTTCAGTTGATATAAAATCAAACTTATTATAAGTATAGGCAATTTTCTTAAAGGGAAAATCAATAGAAAGGTCTAAAAGGACTACATAATAGACTTATTGGAAATAATAATAATATGTTGTTCTTTTAACCTTGATATTAATAGATATCCTCATTGGGACTAAGATAAACTCAAAACATCTTAATTTTAACCACTTTGATTTACTCCAAGGTATAATAGGTGAGGCCTCCTCCTCCCTATAACAGTTAAGTAAGTTCATTAATCATAGTTTATCCTTTTATCAAACTCTCCTTCTTAGCTCTCCTATCACTAACCTAGAAGTTGAGATAACTAATTTGAGATGCACCCTATAAGAAACTTAGTCTTAATGGCTTCGATGCGTATTTTTTAAAAAGAAAAAAGCCTGGTCCTTACTTAAACCTTAAGTTTCCTATATTATCAAGAAGTTCTTTTACTCAGGAAAACTATTCAAAAAACTAAACAAAAAATTTATATGCCTTGTACCTAAGGTTTCAAACCTTCTTCCCATTAAGATTTCATACCTATGGCCTATCATAATATATTCTATAAGATCATTTCAACTATTTTAGTTTTAATATTGAGATTAGCTGATGAGATTACCAATACCAAGCATAGCTTTAAGGCTTAAAGCTATGCTTGGTAATCTCATTAGCTAATCTCAATATGTTTTCGTACTTGGAAAAAGAATTAGTGATAATATTTCGATAGATTAAGAGCTTTTTAAGCCTTATCATTATAAAAGCTCAATCAAAATATGCTTCTTAAAGCTTTTTGATATAATTAGTTTGGAATTCATTTCTCATGCCTTTTAAACTTTTGGGTTCCCCCCTCATTAACTGGATCTTCCAATGCATCTCCCCCTCTTACAACATTAAAGTTTCTCCTTTCTTCAATGGTGAAAAGGTGACTAGGAAAGGAGATCCTATATCTCCTTATACGTTTGAAACTTATATTAAAGTCTATTGGTAGTAAAAAAGTATCTACTTGTTTTACATTAAAAAATCCCAAGTGAACTAGTCATGACTTGTAGTTAAAAAGCAGATATCGATCCCACAAGGATTGATGCCCAGACACCACTTAATTCAGACAAAACTTTGTTTAATAAACGAAATTGTTTAATGCAAATAATCTAGAAAATTAAATTAAAATTAAAATACTAACATAAAGCAATAGATAATGCCAAAGTGCAGAAAAATCAAAATTCAAGAATCTAAAAACTATAGATTACTTTTTTCCCTATTTTGTCTCCCTCCTATTTTATTAATCAAATTATGTCTCACATAAGATTTTCGAATGTATTAATTACCCTCTCTCAAGGTATAATTAATTGTCCCTAATCGAATTAACAGGAATTAATTGAACAATCTCTCAACCTACCCAATGACTTCACCGCTTCAACTAGTTATTAAGCTATCCTATAGGTGATTAATTGAATTCACCAAGGTCTCTCTTCTAACTAATCAATTGACATGATGATTGTAGGTCTATAGGCTGCAAACTCTTGTTGTATAATCCTACATAATTAATCTTACTCACTCTCTCGATTTGTTGCAAGAAAATAAATAAAATCAACAATCATCAATGAAAACTTCATTCAATTCAATAAAATAGGAGTTTTAGCAAAATAGTTTAAAAGCAATCCTTAAAACTAAATCAACCACTCATGGTCTCCATGACATCATCAACATGCAAATAAAACATTTTACAAAGAATAGAAGAAGTAAAATTGACAGAAAGTTGAATAAAGAAACTCCTTCTCTTCTTCGCCAAAATCTAGAATTTGTGGTGTTAATGTGCCATTTTCACCAATCTTGATGATGATCCTTGACTTCAATCCTTCCTCAAGGATCCAAACTTGTGTGCTTCACTCAATGATGGTGTTTCTAAGGAAGCGTTTTGTCTCTCTTTGATGGTCGAGGCTTAATTGTGCTTTAATAGTTCAAAAATCCTAAGTTTAATGAAGCCCCGCATTATGACTTGGATTATAATTCCCACAATCGTGTGAATTGGCATGATTCCCATAATATATCAAAGAGGAGAAGAAAGTTTATCTGTGATTATAGGAATTGGCATGATTCCCATGATAGATCAAAGAGGATCATGGGAATTTGCTGCAGATAAACTCCTTTTTTCTTCTCCTCTTTAATCTCTAGCTTAATCTCCAAGTTGCTCCATCTTCCTTCCTACATAAAAATAGTCAATTCTTACCCTAAATTAACATCAAACATAAAAGAACAACAATGGAAATCAAACTAAATGAAAGCATACAAAATAAATCCTAAATTATAACAATAATCAACAATTATGCAAGAAAGCATATGCTAATTACCTAGAACAACATAACTTAATACATAACTATCAACATCCCCATACTTAAATCTTTGCTTATCCTCAAGCAAAATAAATATAATGAATCAATTTTATCACTTCATTTTCATAAAGATCAAAGCATACAATTCCTCAAATTTAAGCTAACTCAAATATCAAGTTAATACACATATCATGACTACTTTTTCATTGGTGTACATAAGCAAACTCAACAATTGGCACGATCACTCAAAGGTAAGTAAAGATGCAAAGTAAATCTTCCTTACAGTTTTCATTCATTTCTCTCAAGTGTTTGATGGTTAGTGTTTCGCTCAAACTTCCTATAGGAAACTACACTACCATAGGCTTACTAATATACCAATTCTCCTATACAATGATTGTATGCATAAATAGATTAAAAGGAATTATTTATGTTGGACCCTGTTTCCAGAGCCCAACGCTCATGAGTCATACTTGAGCATATTACCTTGTATGCTCCTTTTGATGGAACCCCATTAGCAAATTAGGCTTATCTTCCTTCTTATAACATCCCAAAATTTCTATAATTTAATACTTGATAAATGTCAATCCATTCTTATGATCAATGCTCAATCGTCACCCTAATCACATCGCTCAATTTATCTCTTACTTCTATAACCAACTAAGTACATTTCAAGCTCCATTCAAGCCTAAATGAATCATAGAGAAGCATCAATAAGCCCACGACTTGTAAAATTTACATGATTTGAGACAAAAAGCATAACTTTCACTAGCGATGTCGGATTAGACCATTTAAGTACGGTTTCGAAGAGAACTTTGATTTCTACAACTTTCATGAAGACCCTGAAGAGAGATTTTTCCCTTTAGAGGGTCAAAATTTTCACA
The DNA here is from genome assembly GCA_027575705.1 of Erythroxylum echinodendron. NCBI lineage: Eukaryota > Viridiplantae > Streptophyta > Magnoliopsida > Malpighiales > Erythroxylaceae > Erythroxylum > Erythroxylum echinodendron. The sequence continues at coordinate 7,316 of JANZXR010369946.1, forward strand.
TTTATAAAATTGTCCTGAGAAGGTCCACCTAACGAACATAATGTCCCTCCAAAGGGACATGAACTGAGCTGGGACACAAAAAAAACCCTAGAAGGTCTACCTAGTGAACATGATGTCCCTCTAAAGGGACATGCACTGAGCAGAAACACTAAAACATCCGAGAAGGTCCGTCCAATGGACATCAAGTCTGTCTAATAGGCAGTTACGGGTTAAATTTCATATTTCCAACTCCTATAAGCTATCATGACCCATCTTATACATATCTATCATTCCTAACTCATTTTCCTCATCATTTTCACTTCCATTTCAATTCAAAACATCCACAAAACACATCATACAAGACCATTGATTATCACCAAAAAAAAATCATTCATACTTAAGCGTATTCATCCTCAATTGTTGATCATGTCAATGCATTCTTTAGAGCTCAACACATATTCAACACCTTTTATCAACTTTATTTCCTCTCTAACTCATCACACTAATTCTTCCCCTTAAGACACCACATTCTCTCCTTCTATTAGATAAAAATAGAAAATCTATAAAATGTCTTACATACATCCTATGCAGCATCACTAACTTGTAACAATCATAACTTTCAAGTCAGATCTCCAAAAATTACATACTTTATATTGTTCGAAAGCTAAAAGAATGAACGACAACTTCTAAGAAGATAACCTTGTCCAAATCAGCCTAGATCAGTACAGTGTTTGCCCTGAAGTTGAAACACAAATTTTTACCCCTATGAATGCTTGAAATTTGCAATGTATAACTTGGAAAGTCATGAGCATAACCATTTAACTACCAACCTTATCTTTCCTTTTTTGAATATATATATATATCAACAATTCATGTTCAAAGTTCATTAACTCAATTGTATAACTTTTCTAAGTACATCTAATTTCAACTCACATCATCCATACATAATCCATATTTCATTAATATCATAAATTAAGAGTTTTACAAACTTCAATGGGCACTTCGATCCATGATACAATATTTCACAAAATCCCAAAATACATAAAATGCTTGAACTATAATTGCTCAATATACAACTATAGCCTTGTTTTACATAAATTATTCTGAAACAAAACAAAGCATGCAAATCTGGCGTAGTGCCTTGACTTTTTTCGCTCTTTCTCTAGCTTATCACCTGGAGATGGGAAGAAGAGGGCGTGAGCTTATAAGCTCATGGGTAACAGGCTTATAACTAAGAAACAAGAAAAAGCCATTGAAATATTTATTCCGATTGTAAAATTTCACATTGTAAAAATCCATGTAACAAACATTTCGAAAATTCACAACTTATCAAGAAATTCACAAACATCATGAATCATGCATTCATCAAACTTGTAACAATCGTAAACACATAAGCACATCAGAAATGGTTTGGGTAGTCCATAGCAGAACGTACTAACACAATTCCATAAATTGATCTTGTGTAGCAGTGAACAGAATGTGCTAGCGCAATCCCACATAATGGTTTTGCATAGCCGTGAGCTTAAGGAAGTCCATAAAGGAGATCCATGCCATTAGCGGGCAGGTGGGAGAAGCCTTTAGACAAGTGCACTTGACTGACAGAATAGACCACCACAAACCCATATAACATGTAATTCATGACTAGAAAACAGATTGCCCAAGTGGCAAGATTTCGTAAACTTGTTTTTCATAAACATGCAATTTTTTGAAAACCCTTTTCATTTACCAATTCCAATTCATCAACAACATTCAAATACTAAGCATATAGTAAATTCTCAAATCATTCAAAAGTAATGATGCAGTATTTATGAAGCCATTGAAATCATTTTATTCTCTTGATTCAAAAGAAAACATTTATGGCTCATTACTCAAATTATAAACATGAAACCCACCTTATTTCGCTTGCTTGAAAACCTTGCTCAAAAAGCCTCCACTCTTGCTCCTCTTGCCTCTCTTGATTTTCTTCAACATTGATAAAAATCCCCAAATCCAATAGGCATTCCAATTGAGAAACCCATAGAAACCTATGCATGAAATTGATCCGAGAATACTTATACCCATGCATTTCCTAAGCTCTTTGAACCAAAACTCTTCTAAAAATACAAAAGATTAAACATTAACTTACCTTGAATCTTTACTAAACAATGATTTTCTTGGCTCTAATGGAAGCTTTAACCTTCCTCTACCTTTTTCTCTTCTTGAACTACCTCAAAATCTCTCTCAAAAGCTAAGAAATGATGAAACCCTAGCTTCTTCTTCTTCTTTTCTCTTCAATTGCTGACTCTCTCTCTCATATTTCTTTCTTTCTTTTATTTTTCTCTCCTTTCTCTCTCTCATTTTCGTTTTTGTTCTTCTTAAAAGCAAGACACACTTTTCCTTTTCCAATTTTTCCCTTAATGAGTGTTAAAAGTCATTCCTACCCTTCCTTATATGTCTTGCATATTTTATCCTTATGTGATCTCCACAAAATTCCCTTCATGAAATAGTAACTTAACACTTTAATTCAATTAACCTATGTCATAAAATCTTACTCACCTTAACATAATAATTAACTCCACAAAAAAATAGAATAATTAATCTATCAAGGCCTCAAAATTTATCTTAAGTCATTGCCTAACTTCTTCAAAAAATCAAAACCTTTTTCTGATCCTATAATTGAAGGAATTAGATAACACTTCCTTCTAGAAAAATATTCCTCATTGTCTTAATTTTCTAATGATACCAAAATTATTCAATTTGGTTCAGAAATCTGAAAGTTATATCTCAATAAAGAAATAGAATGACTATAGATGGAGTCATATGGCTCAATCCTCAAATTGACTCAAATGAAAACTCATTATGCATCTCTACACTACCTTAGTGCTCAAATGTCAATTTGTGACTAAGCTTATGTAACTAACTTTTTTCATCACTTTGTATGGTTCACTTTCTACTCAAGTAGCCTAATCTGAGTTCAAGCGTGCATTCAATCTAATTCCAACCAGCATGATAAAATCTCACACAATATCCATCAGAATGATTCAAATGTGGTTCCATTACTGACACAAAGCATATGATATGCCTAAACATGCATCCTATTTAACAAAATGCAAACAATGCAATTGAGAAAGTCAATGTCACCTTTCCATACTTACAGATAACATTACCTTCAATATGAAACGTGAACAACCAAATAAGGGAAAATGACCTCAAACGAAACAAAAGAAATTGAAACAAACAAATGAAATGAAACCAAAAAAAAAGAAAATGACATGAAACCTAACAATAGAAACAACAAAAATAAAAAGTAAAAGGGTAAGAAAAGCTTATTCAGATGATGGTGGCGACGGTGTTAGTGAAGGAGCTTCAAAATTGTTCCTTCGAAAGAAGTTGAAGAACCTCTTCTTCAAGCTACGCTGCTCCTTGTTGACTTGTTGCATTTGATTACCGAGCTCATTTAGTTAGAATGTCATTTGTTGTTGGTTGGAGGCCATCTAGTCGAGGATGTGATGAAATCAGTTGACTTCTGCTGGTGCACTTGATTCCTCCTCCGCTACTTCTTCCTCTAGCTCCGAGACTGCTCGAGATGTGGAGGGTCAGGAAGTGACTGTACTAATGCCCCTCATGTTCCTCACTTTAGTACGAGTTTGAGGATTTCGGAGTTCTATAGAATGGAACTCTAAAATCTCAAAGTGTCTCAAATATGATACGTCAAACATATCGTATGGAGTTGTGCGCAAATTCTCCATATTAACATTATAAAACACACCCAAAGTAGAAGTAATATGAGACATCCCAAAACATGAGCTCTTTTTATTAACAGCATTGATTATTGATCGAAAAATCCTATAAGGTGTATTGATTTTAATTTTTTGATCCATGCATCACTAAAAAAAAGTTCTTTGGCTGCACATTTGTTGCTTTCAGTCTTATAAAACATAGATAGTCATATAAGTTTGCGTAAAAGTAAATGCTCGGCACTCCAAATTAAAGAATTTGATGCAATGCATGAGTTAAAATGCTCTTCACCTGTGAGAGTTTTCAAATAAAAATCGACATCAAAATTAGCGTGACCATCTATAACATCTGTATTCGACAAATTGAAAATTTCTCGCATGATAAGATAATCAAGTTTAAAAATATTTTCAGCTAACCTAAACCAGAAAATACCCATTTTAGGGTTGTGCCGGACTGTCATGAAAAACTCTAAAGTTATAGTAGCATAAATAGGTACATCACAACGAACAAACCTATTTCACCCTATGTTTGAAGCTAGTTGCTCAAGTTTTTTTCTCACTCCTACGTTTTCTAACATTTGAAAATCAAAATAACAAGGAGTGACTATTTATCTATCCCTAAGGTCATAGAAACGCATACCTTCTTCCTCTAAGTAAATTGGAAATAGAGAATGGTAAGCTGCTGCTAAATCACGCCTACCTTCACTAGAGACTTGCAAGTGAAGTTCATCAACCGGTTTCTGAGCCATCATCTTCCTTGGCGGTATTGTAAGAAGAAAATCTGTAAAAACAAGAGAAAGATGAGTGAATTCAAATTTTTGAATGATTAATGCATGAAAAGATGAAAGGATTGTAAGATTAATGAAAAGAGATGAAGAAAATACCAAGAATCTAGAGGAAAATGAAGGGTTTCATAGAGTGGGAGGGGAGATTTTTGTGGGTTAAAGAGAGAGGGAGTGAAATTTTGAAGAATGGGTGAAAGAAAAAAAGGGGAGGGAAAGTTAAATTTCCCTTCGGATGGAACTCAATTCCTATGATTGTGGGATTTCTCTCCAGAAAGTTTATGGAGAAATTTCCCATGATTCTTGTGAGAAATCCTATAATTGTGGGAATCAATCCAATTCCCACGATCGCGGAAAGAGGTGATTCTTACCATTCCAAACCTTCTTCCAAGCTTAATATTTGTTCTCCATGATCCCACGACCTACAAACACATCAAGTTAATATTATCATCAAGAATTTTGAAAAAAAAAAAGTTGAAATTGAAATAAAAACCAATTTAAACATCAGTCAAACTCAATTCAAGCATGCTTATAACTAAAGAACCACACTAATGAATAAAAACAAACAATTAGGAGGGAGTAGAATTCTATGGGTTGCCTCTCATGTAGTGCTTCTTTTACCATTTGTAACTCGACGCTCTTCCTTGGAAACTCAGCCATGATCAATTATAAACCACTTGCTTCCACCTTTTTTGTTGAACATTGGTTTTATAGCCTGTAAGTAAGCTACAAATTGTAAAATAATCAAAAGGACAATATGGATAGTATTATGAAAATCAATTAAGCTCAATAATGTCTTTTTTTTTAAGTAAGTTGTCAACATAACAAGGAATAGCAAAACTCCATTAATCTTCCATTGAGTTCAACAGTTTGTCCTGTATGAAGGTGAGTTGCTCTCTTTCTTCCTTAATCACCTTTGTCTCATCTCCTTCTGATTTTTGAACAACTACTTTCATAACTTCTTTAAACTTGATATCTGTTTTCATTTGTTCTTCATCCTTTTGTTCTTCAAAAGATTCAAACACATTAACTATCCTGAATGAGTTACTATTGTTTAAATTCTTAAATACATCATTCATGTTAAATGTCACTTGATCATCATCAGTCCAAAAGATAGAGTTCTTTTCATCAACATCTACCCAAGATTTTTCGATTTTTACAGATGGTATATCAAGAACTGGTGAATAATAGGGAGGGTTTTCATCATTTTTTCATCTTTTTTCATGATTTCTTAGTCTTCTATAAGGTCGGGTTCAACGTGGTCTTCTACTAGTTCTTCTTGTTCATCCCCATTTTTAAGTGTGATAGCCTCATTTTGCTCTTGTTGATATAATTCCATATTGCTCAGAGAGTCTTCCACATTTCTCTTACAAAATTCAAAGGAAAGCTGTCTTACTTGAATCTCCAGGTTGTGAATAGAAGCGACATGATTTTCAAAAACTTGATAAAACTTCTCTTCCAGTCTCTTCTAACTTTCCTCCACGATAGAAAACATCCTCTTCTAATTCTTTTCCATTTTATCCATGATTTTTTTGAATTTGGAATCCCATGAATTGGACTCATCTTACTGAAATTCAAATATGTCTTGATGTCCCATGTGAGTACTTGAATTGTTGGATCAATAGAAATCTTGGTGGTTCTGCCCCCCTAAAGTGTACATGTTTACTATGCCTTATTGTAATTCACAAAAGTTCCTTGTTCCTTATAACATTTATCTTCCATCATTGTTCTTTCTATTTCTTCTTGGCATCCAGCTTTTTAGATGTCTCATTCCTCATTCTAAAATGTCTTGATGTGTCTTGTGATATCGGATAGTATACCGTTACCAAATTCTGTCAATCTTTATGTGCTCCTTATGTTCATGCACCCACAAATACATAAGGTAAAGTATCAAAGCTCTTAAATCAAAGTAATCGAAATTAAACAAGATGCGAAACAATCAATCCCTAGTAACGACACCAAAAACTTGTTGGTAGCAAAAACTATCTACTTGTTTTACGCTTAAAAATCGCAAGTGAATGGATCGTGACTTGTAGTTAAAAAACAGATATCAATCCCATAGGGATTGATTCCTAGGCATCACTTAATTCAGACAAAATTTTGTTTAAAAAATGAAATTGTTTAATGCAAATAATCTAGAAAATTAAATTAAAATTAAAAGACTAAGACAAAGCAATAGACAATACTAAAGTGCAAAAAAATTGGAATTCAAGAATCTAAAGACTAGGGATTACTTTTTTCCCATTTTGTCACCCTCCTATTTTATTAATCGAATTATGTCTCACTTAAGATTTTCAAATGTATTCATTACCCTCTCTTAAGGTATAATTAATTTTCCTTAATAGAATTAACGGGAATTAATTGAATGATCTCTCAACCTACCTAACGAACTCTACCGCTTCAACTAGTTATTAAGCTATCATATGGGTAATCAATTGAATTCGCCGAGATCTCTTCTCTAACTAATTGATTAATGTGATGATTGTACGTCTATAGGCTGGCAACTCTCGTTGTGAAATCCTACATAATTAATCTTACTCACTTTTGATTTTTTGTAAGATAAAAAATAAAATCAACAATCATTATAGATAACTTCATTCAATTCAATAAAATAGGACTTTTAACAAAATAGTTCAAAAGCAATCCTTAAAATTAAGTCAGCCACTCATAGTCTCCATAACATCATCAACATTCAAATAAACCATTTTACAAAGAATAGAAGAAGTAAAATTGACAGAAAATTGAATAAAGAAACGCCTTCTCTTCTTTACCAAAATCTGGAATTTGTGGTGTTGATATGCTATTTTCCCCAATCTTGATGATGATCCTTGATTTCAATCCTTCCTCAAGGCACTAAACTTATGTTCTTCACTCAAGGATGGTGTTTCTACAGAATTCGACTCTCTCTGATGACGGAGGCCTAATTGTGGTTTAGTAGTATAAAGCCCCACATTATGACTCAGATTGTCAATTCCCACGAATTTGCTATAAATAAACTCCTCTTTTCTTGTCTTCTTTAATCTCTAGCTCAATCTCCAAGTTGCTCCATTTTCCTCCTTCTATAAAAATAGTCAATTCTTACCCTAAATTAACATTAAACATGAAAGAACAACAATGGAAATAAAACTAAATGAAAACATACAAAATGAATCCTAAATTACAATAATAATCAACAATTATGCACGAAAACACATGCCAATTACCTAGAAAAACATAGCCTAATACACAACTATCAAAGTCCCTACTTTGATTATATCTCAAAACATTGCTATTGGTATACCTTTTAACTTTCATTAAAAGTATGGAACTATAAATCTTGTTAACTTGTCTTTTGTGGATGATTTATTCATACTTTGCAAAGATGATAAAATTCAGTTAGCACCCTCATACACTCCTTAAACTCTCTTCTAAGTTCTTAGGCCTTAAAGAAAACTTCTCTTAGATTATTTATTTCTCATTGTGCTAATGATTTTACACTTGAACTTAATGTCATTTTTTCCTTCAAATCCATATTGCCTCATTTACATACTTAGGGGATTTCTATCACTACTTCAAGATTGACTATACCCTTAGTTGATTATATTTTCAAAAGAGTTTCAAATTGGAAAAATAAGGTGCCTTTATATATATATATATCCTATTTATTTTAACTAGTCAACCACATTAAAGCTTCTAAAAAGCTTATCAGGAATTTTTATGGAGTTTTTTGGCATTTGAGAAAGATATTTGTTTAGGTAAAGAACAAGGGAGGACTAGGTATCAAGTGTATATGTGCTATTAACAAGGTACTAATGGATAAGAGAATATAGAATTTATTTGATAATGAAAGCCTCTTAATTAAATGGATGAATGAGGAGTATTTAAATGGTAAGAGCTTTAGGAGCATGAAAGTGAAAGATGGTACTTTGTGGATAATAACTTAAATATTGAAAGTTATATAGATCTTAGCTTTGGCTTCGGATATGAAATCCATCGCTAGTAATAAGGAATCCTCTATTCTTTAGTTTTACAATTAGTCTAACCTAGGTCCTCTTCACTTACTATCAACTTTGCCTTCACTATATCTAATGTTCCCCTTAAATACAAAGGTGGAGGCAATCATTAGAAATGATGCATAACATTGTAAACATAGATGAATGTCCTTCATTAGTAAAGTTATACCTAAGTACTTGCCTAAATCTTCTAAATAGGATTACTTAATTTGGCTAAGGCATATTTAAGAAAACTCACGAACTGTTTATATATTAATCTCTTCAGGTCTCTTTCTCCTCCTTTACTTTGGTTCAGTTTAATGTGGTTTAAAGATCATGTTCCTAAGGCCTCCTTTATCTTTTGGGTAACTTCTAAAAGACATGTCCTTATCTTAGATAGGATTAGTCAAAATTCATCTCTGTATGGTGCCTGTCTATTATGTACAACAACATTTGAAACCATAAAACATTTGTTCTTCATATGCCTTTTTACTTTCCTCATATGGAGTCAAATGCTAATATGAAGTGACCTTCTGCATCAGGCCAAACCTTAAGATCAACTAATCATTTAGGCATTAGAGGTTATGTATTAAAATAAATATGATTAGATTATCTTTAAATTAAGCTTGACCTATTGTACCTACTAGATGAGGAGGGAAAGAAATTATAGGATTTCTCAAAACAAATTAATAGATTCCCTTAATTTAATATGAAACATTATAAATGGATTCATGAACTATGTGTAGCCAAGGAGATTCATCTTCATTGTATTAGTAAGCTTGCTACTTGTTGGAACCTACTTGTCACTATGAACCTACTTTAATTTTATTAGTTTATGGCTTTTATAGGGAATGAAATATGTTGTTTCTAGCTAGTCTAGCTCAGTGGGTTTCAATTTAACTCCAGCTTGGTTAAGTGTAGTCAATTTTTATACTATAGTCTCCTAGCCTTGCACCTCTTATTCTTTGAACTTTATTACTACCAATAAATTTTAATTTACAAAAAGCATACTAAAATTATTATCTAATTAGCACCTCTCAAATTTTCCCACACTTAAGCATTTGCTTATCTTTAAGCACATTAATCTCATTATTATTTACTTAAATAGGAAGTAACTCTGGAAAAATATTTAAAAAATCAATTGTATTAATCAAGATTCTCTACTATCCATTTGAATGCAAAGTTCATCATTTTGCTAAGTATTTAACTACTTTTGTCAATTCATAAATCAATTTAATTCATTCCATAATCCTTCAAATTTTAACTCAATTTATAAAATTCAACCTATAGTATAAAGTAAACATATATAAGAAATATGTTTCAACTTTCAAACATTTTCATAACTTTTATTGGTAGAAAAACAAAACCTCACTTTAAATTAATAAAGAAGTAATTAGAAAATTATTTGAAGTTTTACTTAAACTTATTATACAAGAATAAAAACCTTAAATGAGTACTCCAAATATTCAATTAAGACACCATTTTAAATGGTTACTAGCACCACTCTTTAGCTTCCACCTTTTATATAGTTTGAAGACATCTGAGTGAATTTATTTAGTGCTCACTTATGCTCACATTTTTGTTCAGATGCTAAAAATACTAAAAAAGAATCAACTTTTAACTTAATTATATGTCCAAATTATAGAAAAAAGTATCTTTTTACAGATTAAGTATCCATGTTCAAAATTAAAGAAGCAAATTAAAATTAACTTAATCATCAATAGTCATAACTTTTTGTTTAAATAAATCTAACCATAATAATGACCAAACTTATAATGAATTACTAGATCAATATTCTTTTAAAGTAAACATTTTTTTTTCCAAAATTGTTGCCTATTAAACTCATTATAAGAAAATTTATAAGCATAGTTAATAATTCATTCTCTCCTTACACTTTAAGTTATACATTTCCCTTAATGTACAAACATATGAGAATAATAAAAAATTAAAATATAGATTTATAGAAATTAGGATTACTAGTAGTCTTCTAATAATAAAAGGCTCTGTAACTGTTTAAGAAGTACAAACTTTTATTATATAGCCAACAATAAAAGAACATAGAAGCACTCTTTAATATATGACTTTAAACTGCTTTTAACTTAAAACATCTGCAATAATTCATTACCAAAAGGTACTAGATAGAGGTTAGACTTCACTGGCTTTGTAAAGATGTGAATGGAATTAGAAAAAGGTTGATAATTCTTTTCCTATCAAGGGAGTATCAGTTATCTTTACTTCCTTTCCATTTTCTTTATCATTTTCATTATTTTTAATATTCTTCATACATTGAAGATTTTGTACAACTTAAGTGTGGAAAAGGGAATTAACTGTTTTGATTTTTAATTTCTTACAATTAATTTAATAAGAGAAACTCTAGGATTTTTTTAGAATATTGATTAAGATAGTTCATTAAGTTTAGAATTTATTGAAATTTAATTTGTTTATGTAGTTAATTATGAACTTTTTTAAAAAAGAATTAACTAAGACGTTTGATGATAACAGATACTTGATTTAAACTATAATGCTTTTTGTATATTATGCAAACAATTAAGTTAAATATGAATTATTTTTAATAATTTTCATTATCCCACAAAAAAAGAGGGAAAAGGGTGAAAAGAGTAAATAAGTGAGCATAAAATAAATTCACTTTTCTAGCTTCAAACCAAGTAAAAAGGTTGAAGCTTGTTGAGCAAGTTTTACAACTTATAAACCCCACTATATTTCTACAAGTGCACGGGTTGTAGCGTAGTATATAAGGTGTCGATCTTATAAGGAATTAGTGAATTAATCTAATCTTAATTTATCTAAGGATTAAAAGTGTAATTAAAATGAAAATAAAACTAAATAGAAAATTAAACAATCAAATATAGAGTGATTGAAATGAGAATTCTAAATTAATGCAAGAAATCAAATTTGAGCATTATCAATTGACAATTGATATTCAAATAAGGAAGATTAACAAGTAATGAGAACAGGAATTTTTCCTATCATCAATGCTAACTTAGTCACTTTTGTGTTAATACTGTGTTAGTTCTAGACTTTCGAAGAGTTGATTAGTCCCTCTCGAGCTGTAATCACCAAGACCTAAATCACAAACTCTAATTAAATTAAGTTACCAAACATGTAATCTCTTGATTAACAAAACAACCCACAACCTAATTAGCTCCTAAGCATTTGAATAAACAATTGGGTCCTCACATGAGATCTCTCTCCATATAATTACCAATTCGATTATTTACGTGGTTTATTAGATTGTTTAAATCTCATTAACCAACCTAATAATTTTGCATTCAGTTCACTCTCTCAACTTATTATTGAACCATGCAATTATAACAAATAATTACAACACCTAACATCATTAATAATAAAAACAACTAGATTAACCTTGAATCAAGTATAAATGTAACACCCCCTCACTGTAGGGTACGCACCGGGACGCCCGTAGGTCATTCCGATACATATCCTATGATAAGGGAGCG
>JANZXR010370042.1:0-19225 GCA_027575705.1 Erythroxylum echinodendron
TAATTATAACATATTCAAATATTTAATAAACTAAAAATACATTAAAAATCAGAAACTTTACCTTTAAATTATACTCAAAACTTAGAAGACAGAATCGTGAAAATTTTTCGGTGCTAATTTCTGAGTTGGAGTACCTTGAATACATATGTTGATAAAAATAAAGAATTAGAAGGTAAAAATAAAACTAAGTACTTTAAAACTATTTACAATTATCAAGTTATATGGAAGCTGCAACGTCCTTAATGTTCTCTACATTAAATTTCCATCAGCGTTTTTTACATTAAATGCTATTATCGTTGTAAAATGGGGCAATTTCTTAACAGACCATTCTGATCAGTTTTTATTATGCATTTATCAACGTTGTTGCCACTTGGTATTTGCTACGTGAATTACCATCTTTCTCTACAATCTCAACATTTAATGACCCAAAAGCTGAAACTTGGCAATAGGCATAGGGGGACTTTTTTATGGTGGGCCCTGGACAGATGCCCTGCCTGCCCCTGCCCAAGGCTGATACTGGATAAATATTGATTTCCAGACAATTTATTGATCATCATGTCATTAATTTCATCAAAGCAGGTATTTGTTGGACAGAGTATGCATCTATTTATCATCTAGTATGGATTAGATGAATATATGCTTAAGTTAGGGGAGATGTTTTGAACTAACATGGTGAACCAATAATACATTTGAGAGATGTCAATTTTTTTTTAAAGAAACAATAAAATGGATAGTAAACAATAAGATATAAAAGTATAACATGTTGAGAGATTCATACTTGTTATAATAAGGAATAACAAGCTATTCAGGTAAGGAAATCTGATCTTGGTCGTCAATAGGCTCTATATCTTCTCCTACCCTTAATAAAAAATCTCTAGCCACACATGCGTAAATTATCTTTAACTATAAATATGAGAGCTATATCAAAATTTTTTTAAATCTAATCTTGCTCGTCAACAGGCTCTATAACTTCTCCTACCTTTAATAAGAAATCGCAAAAGGATGGATTTGATATAACTCTCATATTTATGGTTAAAGATAATTTACGCATATTTGGCCAGAGATGTGAATTTACAATACTTGAATCAATTAACTGTTCTTTTGTAGCCTGGTTTATAACGGGTAAGGTTTGACAAAAATTACTTCGAAAAATAACAATCTTTCCTCCAAAAGGCTGATTAGACTCCAAGATGTCTTGCAGTAAAGCATCAAAAGCTTTAATAGCTTCTTATTTTTCCATTGAAGCCTCGTCCCATAAAATGAGACTAGATTCAAAATTCAGTTTTGCAATACTACTCTACTTACTTAACTGACAAACTTTCTTCTTCGAAAAATCAAGTGGGATCTTAAATCTTAAGTATGTTGTCCTACCACTAGGAAGGACTGATGCTGCAACAACTAATGTCGTAATAGCAATTGCAATATGACCCTGTGATCGTAAAACTGTGAGAAGCACTCTGTACAATAAAGTTTTCCTAGTTCCACCAAGCCCACCAATATCTGCTACCTTTTGAACCAAAAATTGATTCTAAAATCAAATCAAATATGTATTCCTATTCCCTGTTCAGACGTGAATGTAATAATAAATCTTCCAAGTCAATGTGTGTATTTTTCTCACTTTGTATTTCTCTAGTAAGATGCTCACGATAATCAACTGTAAAATTATATTTAGCAAAACGATAATCACTCAAGCTCTTCTCCTTTTATTCTAGGGATCTATTAACATCCTGGAGGGCCATCCTTGTAACGTCCTCAGATGTATATGTATTATAGGAGGAAGCATGCTAGTAATCAAAACAAAGATAGTCTTTGAATGTTTCCTAAAGTTGGTCAGGATTCATTGGTGAATAATAGAACAGGAGCGTAGCAAATAAAATTCTAAGCAAAGCTCGCATTTGAAATAAAGAAGCCTCCTCTAGAGTTTGTTCTATATAAGAATTAGATGCTAGTAAGCCTAATTTTAGTGCAGCCTCAATAAAACAGCTTGTTTTTTCACCGTCAATAGTCAATAAGTGATCAAATGATGTTGGTCCTTTAACATGCATAAGTAATAACCTTAAGTAATTCATCTATCCTTCTTTAGGGTCAACAGTAACCAACCTTCCTACAACTTTCCTTCGACTCCTTTCTAACTATGTCCTTGTTTTTGGTGTCTAAACAAAATGTTCTGGAAGATCTTTATACAAACATTTCATCTCCTTAGTTTTTTATGTATCGAATTCATTTTGAAAATTTTAGTTAACATTGTTCTTGAGAAGTCAAATTTTCTCAACAAATACGACAAATCTGAATTTTTGTCAAAGGAGATAGATTGTTGATTAGGAAGATGAATTTGAAGCACATAAACCGATGGACTAATGTCTACTAGACAAAACTCATATATACACCAAAAAGCTTAGGAGACGAAATCCATTGACCTTATTGGAAATTACTGATTTCATCAATATCAACAGTGGTTTGTTGATCAACAATAATAAAAGTAACAAGATCATGGCCCTTGAAGAGATTCTTATACAAGTACTTAACAAGCTAAAAGTAGAACATATTTCAAAATTTATGTGGCAATCAATAAAAAGCAAAAGGTATGGACTATGAGGAACCACCCATCTATTATCAACCTCATGCTTAAAAATCTTTACTTTTCGGCCATCATCTCTCCTTCTATAACATGCATAAGTATTCTTACCATGGACAGTAAAATGAGCAAAATTTTTAGGATAATGTGACCACCATAATCGTAGATCATGTGTTTAATGATAAGAGAATATAACCTCAAATTTAGAACATGGTCTGGTATTTCAGCAGATGTGATTTAGACATAAGATTCTGGATTAAGTAATTTAGCATGCGGCTTAAGTATCAGCAACAAATGAGCAAAAGGGAAACCATGCTTTTGGAACTCAATAGCATAAACATATGCAGCAAGCTCTCTAAAATTTTGTTTCTTGATTAGTTCATTTTTAAAGATCTCAAATTTAGCTCTAAAAACTCTAGCCAATAAATCAGGCCTATCTTGTGGCTTTTCATGAAACTGAAGGTTATCTTAACTGTCCTTCCACATTAGGTTACAAGTTACGGTGAGGAAAATGTCAGGTTTACCATATTTCTATACTAGAGTCATTGCATCAAGATAACGATGTTTTATATCCCTTGGACTATCGACAAACAAAGCTGGGAGTACAACTCGACGGCCAATCTGATAACCTTCAATCTAACCAATGGTAATACTGTCCAAAACACCCTGTAATATCTCTATCCTTATCTTATTTTGTCTTTTTCTATGGAAATCAAGTCTAAATGTTTCAATCTTTATATAAACACCCATAACAAATTATTTAAGTAGTCTTAAGCTATGAAGCAGCATTGAATGATCAGGTTCTTTTATTTGGAGCCTATAACAATAATACTCTCTAGCAAAAACAGTGCCAGTTTCACAATATTCTTGACCAGTAACTAAAAATTATACAAACAAATCAAATAAATAAAAGCATAAGGTTAGACAATACTATAAAAATGAAATAGGAAAAGAAAAACTTGCTTGTATTCTCCATATTAAACATATTAGATGGATTAACAAAAGAATTGAAATTAATGTCACATCCCTCATTTGAAGCAATGTTCCTCATTCTCTTTGAAAACAATTGCTTAATTCCACGATGCCATCCAAATTCACCACAAGGAAATACCAAAGGATATTGAAGGGGATCATAATAGGTATAGTAAGATTGGATTATATAACTTGTGCCTAAATGACTATACACTTAGATGTGTGGAGATTTATCAACTCTTTCATCATCTACCTCAATCCATATAGCAGCTACTTGTGATGCAGTAGGAAGATTGTATACACGTTGATCAAGGTCAGGATAACAAATTAAGACTATTGTATGATTGTCAAGTGTTGGAATTTTCCTAAAACTGCTGAAGAACTTAGCATAAGGATTATGTTACAGGACCGTCATAATCAATTTTAATGTATCCTCGAGAAGTATATCATTACTTTTTGTCCTTCTTGTAAGTTCCTCATCAGTATAAAAAAAATATAGTTGGATACCAAACACCATATTAGTTTTTGAAACTAAATTATCAAGGAAATGATAAACTTGTCCTTAAACACGAAATGTATAAACACCTTTCTTATATTATGTTAATTCTCGATCATACCTAGCTCCATACGAAGTAAAAGCCACATTATTATTACATGTACGAACATTCCTCCTGAAATGCTCAGATTCTCCATCTCCATCAATAAATAGTCGTTTTTAGAGCATATGGCATTTAAGGAATAACAATGGAAATATCTCATGAAGAATAACAAAATGATGGGGGCTCTAAATAGAAGCTTTTCACATCACAATGTTCACAGTTGGGAACAAAAGGAAGCTATAAAGGTTCAGTAGGGCAATTCTTTAGGCATACTAATTTTGACTAAGAAAGATGATAGTTTATCCAAAAAAGATTTATAAAAGGGTTGATTACTTTGAGGAGAAATAGTAATAGAAAACTAAAAAGAATATATCTAAGAAGATTTATACTATTGATCCTGAATAGGTGCCATTGAGGTGGATAGAATAAAAGAGGAAGATAGATTTGGATAATCAAAATTATGATGCATATTATTAGACACTTCAACTGCTGATTTTGTACTAACAACTTCTACAAGCTGAAGAGAGGAATGATTCATACTGACATGATCCACGCTAAAATCAGTAGATGGATTTTGTACCAGTTGACTACTAGATGGATGAAGAAACAGTTGATCATCTATAGTAATGTTATCAATGGTAAAATAAGCAGGTTGATCACGAACTGGTTGACATCGATGTTCTCCTATAAACAACTCAGGTTGATCTAAATCATCTGTCATCTTGGACAAATCAGTTTTACACCTCATATTTCTATGACCGGAAAAAGAAAGAGTTGCATTACTCTTTTTGGTAGCATAAGCTTCTCGATACCACTGTAAAAGCTCACTTTTTTCATTTTCTGGCATTTCAACATACTTTTTGCACCGCTTGGCATTTCTATCCATCTTTGAAACTAGACAAACCTAGAACGAAGGAAAAAATAACCAACAACTATACTCGCCAAAAATATATTGGAAAAATGATGAAAAATAAAACCATAAATTAATAAAATAAGATAAATTTATGAACATGTAATTGTTGGATTTTATTGTATAAGTATATAATAATAATTTTTATATATGTTTACAATTTAATTTTATATTAAATAATTATATGTTGCAAATAAATTCACGTAGTAAATGATAATTTAGTTTAAAATAATTTTATCCTATGTTGGAAAATTTTAATATATAATGTAAATTAACGCAAATAGTTATTGAAATGAATATAAATTTTCAATTCAAAAGAAACTAATAATTTTGAAACAAAAATATCATATATAAAACAATTTTGATAAGTTTATATTACTTTAATTTATCAAAATCTCCTATGATATAATTTAAGAAGTCATTGAAAGTAACTCTTTGTAATTAATTATTGATTAAAATATAATTAAATTATCAAATAATTATCTAATTATAAATATGATATAAATTAAAAACAATTTTTAAGTTTTAATTTTTTAAATAAAATATCAAACTTTTCGCTTATTATAAATGGATTTTAATTTCTTGACTTTTATAAGACATTTTTTATTATTATAGAAAAGCTTCATTTGACATTTAAACTTAAAATCATTTTAAAAACAAAAACATTTTGAAAATTGTTTGTAAAACTCAATCATAAAATCATATATTTACTAAAAATGGTAAATTTCGTGTATATTTAAGACATTAGATGTTAAACTAATTTTGTAAAATATTTTATTTTTAATAAAATAATAGATTGTTTCATAATGTATCATGCAGTAGTCTAAATTGTAAAAAATTTTACATAACTTTTCAAGTTTCTGTAGGTAATGTAAATTATAGAATATGTATATTTGAAGTTTAATCTTAAAATCATTTTTAAAATAAAAACATTTTGAGAATTGTTTGTAATAACTCAATCATAAAATCCTTTATTAACTAAAAATGGTGAATATCTTGTATATTTAAAAGACATTAGATGTTAAATTAATTTTGTAAAATATTTTAATTTTAATAAAATAATAAATTGTTTTATAATATATTTAAACATTTTGAGAATTGTTTGTAATAACTCAATCATAAAATCATATATTAACTAAAAATGGTGAATTTCTTGTACATTTAAAAGACATTAGATGTTAAATTAATTTTGTAAAATATTTTAATTTTTAATAAAATAATAGATTGTTTTATAATATCTCGAGCATTAGTCTAAATTTTAAAACATTTTACATAACTTTTTAAGTTTCTATATATAATGTCAATTATAGAAAAGGTATATTTAAAGTTTAAGCTTAACGTCATTTTAAAATTAAATACATTTTCAGAATTGATCGTAATAACTTTACTATGAAATCATATATTTACTAAAAATGATTAATTTCTTGTATATTTAAAAGAGTTAATTTAATTTTGTAAAATATTTTAATTTCAATAAAATAATAAATGGTTTTATAATGTATGATGCGTCTGTCAATATTTAAAAAAATTTACATGATAAGTTTTTAATATTCTTATAAATAAATATATGCACATATAATATTAGCCATATATATTCTTGGTGCAAAAAATGTATTATGATCGTATTGACTGAATTAAAACTATTATATTTATTTTTAATTGAATATAGATTAGTATTTTAAGATTGATTTTATATATTTGGTATTTGGTTATTGTAGTAAATTAAAAAATGCTTGTACTATATTGTAAATGTAACGATATGAAAAGTTTTCGATTAATTCAAAATTATTATTAGAATAATTTTAAAGATTTGTCTGATAGATACTGTGATAGTCTTATTCATGTCGCATGTTTGGGGCTAAAATATAGGTCTCTGATGACCGGTGCACTATGACGACGAAGAAATAGAGATTTAAGTTTTGTCAAATTTTAATAACTTGAAATTGTGGCATGACTAGAGGGTTGGTTCTACTAAATGAATTGACCAAAAAATAATAGTAGTAACATCAACTAAAATTTTTGATATAGTAGGAAGTAGCTGTAAATGCCACCTAATATACCACCAGAAGAAAATAACTTATTTACTGAAACAATAAAAAACATCCATATGCATCATGCATGGTCTGAAAGCACTTGAAAGACATTTGGAAGAACAAAGAAAAACCTAAAATACCAAAATTTCAAACCAAAATGTGGAAGTAGTAAATAAATAAAGTAAAACTGGATATAATATAAGAGAAAAGTTTAGAGCTCGACCAACTTCTTTAAATATATTCACTTCTGTATAGGTTGGGAATAAAAGATTGGGACGGTACAAACCGAGTTATTGATTGATTGATAAATAATCCAAAACAACTCATCATGTCCTATCATTTTAATAAATCGTTTACAGCGGTTTTAAATTTGTCGTCCGACCTACAAGTTGTTGGCATATCATCATAAAAGGCCTAGCATTAATATTTTCTTTTTACTGTTTCCGTCGGCACACAACTTCTGTTTTGTTTCCGAGTATCTTTCTATTTGTCTATGTCTATGAAGGTCCCAAGTTCAATAAATAACATCAGTAAAATTTTACTGCATTGATTGATTTAACAATTGGGGTTCATTATTAATCTAAAGAAATAGTAAAATGCTTCTTAACTTAGATAATGTTTCTTAAATTTGTTATAATTTTCTCATTACAAAAATCCTTAGAAGATTTTCAAACTATTGCATTGTGAGACTTTTGAGAAAATGTGAATAACATAATTGAAGATTCGACCAGTGTAGTCTATGAAGGACTGGTCTTGGGACACTGGCATGTCCTACACCGTGTTCTTCACTTTTTAGAAAAATCAAAATATAAAAGTTTTATAAAATTTCTTAAGTTTTTGTAACATCTTGAATCATCTCAATTAATGTTTAGATGAGAAAGTTTTGTAAAATTTAAGAAGCATTGTCTAAGTTGAATATTGGATAAGTCAGACTTAATATATAAATATTAAGTCTTGATTTCTGGAATTTTTTATAAATTATAAAAATCACAAAAATAGTTTTTATTTTCTATTTTCATTTTTTGTCATAATCTGATTTACCTTCAACTAAATAAATATTATTTAGTTTATTATTAATTACAAATAATTATGATTAATAAAATCTAATTAATTATTTTATTTGATTTTATAATTAATTTAAATTTTATTTTTAAAAAAATTTTAATTTAATAATTATATAATAAATATAATTTAAGTTTAAAATATTTTAAAGGGAATAAATTTCAAATTAAATTTTTAGTAATTAAACTATTTATTAATAAATAAATATTAATTTATAAATAAGTTCCTTATTAAATCATTTTTAATAAAATATAGTTAATCCATAAAGAATACAATTAATAAAATAATTAATCTTTAAATTTTAGTAATATCAAAAATATAAATACATTAACATAAATAACTAAAATATTTTTTATTTTTTTATAAAAATAGAAATTGAAAGTATAAATCAAAAACTAAGAATAACAATAAAAAATTAAAAATGAAACCAAACATTCCTCTAATAATAGCTCTCAAACTTTTGTATCTTGAGATTCTTTACAAAAAGTAAAGAATATTATTAGTAATAAATTCATGTCTTGAAGGTTGTTCACTAAGAAGTAATCTCTAAATCAAATTAGATATCAAACAAATTAGACTTAATTTAATTTTATGTATAACTAATAATATTTTAAAGTCTTCTGTTTTACTGCGCGATTATGTCACTCATTCGATACAAAAGTTGAGCCCATCCGCATTGATACCCGCACCGCAGTAGCCCTCAGGTAGTCCCTATCTCATTGCACACTATGTGAATTGTAACAATTTCTCTTTGCAACATAGAATATTTCTTGCAGCGTTGCATGCTGAACAAGAACCTGTGACATATTCTGAAGCAGTGAAAGTAGTGCGATGGCAGGAGGCCATGCAGCAAGAGATAGTGACATTGGAGACTAATGAAACGTGGGTACTGGAGGATCTACCACTTACCAAGAAAGCTCTTGGCTGCAAATAGGTCTACAAAATCAAGTACAAGTCTGATGGTTCAGTTGAAAGATATAAGGCTCGTCTCATCATCTTAGGAATCATCAAATTGAAGGGATTGACTATACTGAGACCTTTGCTCCAGTGGCTAAAATGGTTATAGTACGAGTATTCCTTGCAGTAGCGGCTGCGATAAATTGGGAAGTTCATCAAATGGATGTTCACAATGCTTTTCCTCATGGCGACCTTCAGGAAGAAGTCTACATGAATTTGCCTCTTAGGTTCCAGGTTTCGACTCCTAACAAAGTTTGTAAGTTGAAAAAGTCTTTGTATAGGCTTAAACAGGCTCCACGCTGTTAGTTTGCCAAACTCTCTGCTGCATTTAAGGTCTACAGTTTTCGGCAGTCGTACTCAGATTATTCTCTCTTCTCCATGACTCAAGGCAAGACCCG
This sequence comes from Erythroxylum echinodendron, assembly GCA_027575705.1. Taxonomy (NCBI): domain Eukaryota; kingdom Viridiplantae; phylum Streptophyta; class Magnoliopsida; order Malpighiales; family Erythroxylaceae; genus Erythroxylum; species Erythroxylum echinodendron. The sequence continues at coordinate 9,507 of JANZXR010370042.1, forward strand.
TCTTAGTGTGCTTGTGTATGTTGACGACCTAATTGTTGGAGGTAATGACACTAATACTATCCGGCAGTTTAAAGCATATTTGAGCGACTGTTTTCACATGAAAGATTTGGGAGTCTTAAAGTATCTCCTTGGGGTTGAAGTAGCCCATAACGCAAAAGTATTCTTTCTCTATCAAAGGAAATATGCATTGGATATTATTAATGAGGTGGGCCTGTTGGGAGCTAAACCCTTTCGTGTTCCTATAGAACCAAATCATCGTTTGGCTTTGTTTACTAGTGATTTTCTTATTGATTCGGAACCATACCATCTCTTGGTAGGACGACTGATCTATTTATGCTTCACACGACCAGAATTATCATACAGTGTTCATATTTTCTCTCAATTCATGCAACAACCGCGTGAGGATCATTGACAATCGGCAGCGCATGTTGTTCGTTATCTGAAACGGAGCCCCGGACAGGGTATCTTGTTAAGTAGTGCTTGTGATTTATGCCTCCACTGATGGTGTGATACAGACTAGGCTGGCTATCCGATGACTCGACGATCTTTAACCGGATGGTTCATCTTTCTTGGAGTATCTCCCATTTCCTGGAAGACGAAAAAACAGCACACGATGTCTCGTTCTTCCGCTGAAGCAGAGTATCGCTCAATGGTCATGACTACTTGTGAACTAAGATGGTTGAAAGGTGTTTTATCTAGCCTTGGCGTGTCTCATACTACATCGGTGTCCTTGCATTGTGACAGTCAAGCTGCTTTGCACATCTCTCAAAACTCGGTTTTTCATGAACGAACCAAGCACATTAAAGTAGATTGCCATTTTGTTCGCGACGCTATTGTCCAAAGGGAAATACATCCTCAATTTGTTCCAACCACTGAGCAACTAGCGGATATTTTCACTAAGGCGTTGGGTCCATAATAGTATTCATCCTTACTTCACAAGTTGGGCATTTGTGATCTCCATGCTTTAACTTGAGGGGGGGTATTGTGATATTATTGTATATTTGTATTTTGGTAGGAAATTATCTGTTTTTGGGTAGATGAGATTGTAGGAATCATAGCTTGTTATTTTAGGACAGAACTGATTGTATAGCTTATTATGTGGAGTTGATCTAGGAATGACTTGTGTATATAAGTTAGGCACTGATTGAATAAAAGGTAGAGGTTTTCTCTCCCAAAATACATCTCTTGTCTGAATTTGTCAAAGAAAGGCTGCATCTCACTTAATAACTTAAAGAATGGTTGATTAAAGATAAAAAACACATTACGACTTGTCATTTGACTCTAAATTACCAACTCACCAAATAGCTCACCTGAAAGGTTCTAATGTTATTTTTATAGGATAAAAGACTCAATTTCTTCTTATAGTTTGAGGAACTTTAAAAGAACTCTTAATTTTTAAAATTATTGAAAAAAATAATTTTTAATTTTTAATTGTTTTTTGAAAATCTTCTCTTAAACTTTGGTAAAAAATAATGGCAAAACATACACCATATGAATATCAAATATAGATAAATTAATTATTATTTACATGACGATTCAACCTAACTCTTAAACTCAAATTAAACTAATTAAATTTAAACTAAATTGATAATTTACTACAATTATCTTGAATTAGTAATCAACTCAAGTTTAATTAATTTGAATTAGGTTTAAGAGTTAGAATGAGTTACTATTTTAGTAATATTTGATTAGTTCACATATAATGTTCCTTATTATTTTTCAACTGAAGCATAAAAGAAGGGTTTTTACTGAGAAATTAAAAATTATAAAACTCCTGCAACTTCAGCGCCTCTTCCTCAGCGACAAATGCCAAATCCAACACATTGCATAACATTACTAAAGAAATAAAATAAAATAAAATAATGTTGAAATTATGAAAAGCGATAAGCGACCTGGATGACTTATTATGTTTAAGCAGCATGGGTTAGTAACTTTTTTTATCATACCCTAAGTCCTAGCATGGCCATATTTCTAAATGTTTTAAAATGAGATTAAAAAATTAAAAGTTTATCATAGAGCCACTCTTAGGTCTTTGTGTGTGAATTAGTACCATAATTTTAATTAATTAATCAATTAATTATATTTTAATTAATTATATTATGTTATATATATGTTAATTATATTTCTACTAATCAATCAATCAATTTTATTTTAATCACTCAATTAATTAAAAATATTTGAATTAATGAAATAAATTTTAATTATATTTAATAAAATATTTTAAAAATGTGTCACAAGCATGGCACATAAATTACCCCTGTGACCCCTAATATGTAGAAACTAATTAACTTAATAATAATTAATAATGAACAATAATATTTAATTATGTTTTAATTAATTAATAAATATACTAATCAATCAATTAATTATATTTCAATTAATTATTTAATTATATTTTAATTAAATAAGAATAATAAGCAACATGACAGTACCACAGGTTAAATTCTATGAAATAAAACAAAAGTTCTCAACTTAATTCAATTTCTATGATAGTTACGCAGAGGTTTTCATAGGTTAAAAATGCTATGAAATAAAACAAAAGTTCTCAACTTAATTCTTTATTTAATTCAATTTCTATGATAGTTACGCATAGGTTTTCATAGGTTAAAAATGCTATGAAATAAAACAAAAGTTCTCAACTTAATTTAATTTTTGTGATAGTTACACACAGGTTTTGAAGAGGAAGGCCACAAAGGACATCAATTGTTCCTGTAAACTGGTGGTTCAATTGTTCCTGTAAACTGGTGGTTTTGCAAATAACTGTCAGGGGATAAAGGCTAGTAAGCAAAAAGAGTTAAATCATACGTTTAGTGTCAATTATTCTGAGGAAATGCTAAAAGAAAAGAGTGCGTGAGATGGTAGGATTCTTTAATTAGAGGTAATCTTATCCTCTTGGAAGGTATTATCGACCTAAACGTTAACTTTCTAATTTTGGATCGCAATTAGGAGAAAAAAAAAAGGTTAAAGTTGTAGGCATAGTAATGACTTTGGGAGCTCTCGTGTTCTAGCAATAGGTTTCATCCTTAATTTAAGGATGTGCAAAATAATTAAAGAAGTAATGAAAAAAAAGAATTTAAGCACTTCTTTCACATTGTTAAAACCAAATAGGTTGGATTTAATAGGAGAACATATTAAAACCGACAATTCCACCAACAATTTTATTTTTTGCTTGGTGAAGAAAGTGTAATTGACTCTGACATCCGAATCCTCCTTAAACACTTAATTAAAAGACTTGCAAGTTACTAAATCAGTGGAAAACATAAAAGAAGCTTTTCTTCTTTGTTGAATCTTATATCATGATGAAGTTTTCGGATGCCAATGGACTTAACTCTTGGCTTAGAACCTTTGTGATATCTACACCTGGTGTCGCTTGAGATAAGGTGTGATAGAGATGAGATCAGCAAGTCGGAGATGCATCTTTGACCTATAAAGAATATCATCGTAGGGCCTTCTTTAGAATATTAGGAACGGTAAGAAAGAGTAACGAGCCAGGCTTGTAGTTCTTTTTGAAAAATATGGCTAATGATTGGAGGAAACAGGCCATGGAGTTCGCACTTGGCTAATTTTAACTGGATCAATTGCGATCACTTGGTGCGACATCAGAGTTGATGGGAATACATGTTTTAGTAATGGGTGATGCGAAAGAGATGGGGTTCACATTGAGTGGGAACATTTGTGCGGAGTCCAAACGAGACTTATTGGTGGCTTGCACTTTTAGAGCGATTGGGTGGGTCAAGGTAAAGTACTATGATTTGAGTGAGTTAAAACGTTTCAACACAATAAATGAAAACCTTGAAGATGAGCATGAGTCATCCTTGGTTGTTGGTTTGATCGACAAAGGCTCAAATCGGAGAGAATAGATTTTTGGGTAACTGCGAAGATTACAAAATTTTAATAATTTTTCAAAGTCCAACGAAGATATTACCATCGTGTCCGCCGATAGCTCAACAAATGGTTGGGCATCCTGCAATCATTCACATTCCACAATTATTAAGCAAGCAACATTTGACTTACGAGTTAGTAGAAGACCTCTACTATAGAAAATTATCAAAAAAAAAGTAAAGAAAGGAACAAGAATAGATCAACAATAATAGTATGTCTTACGAGTGATAGAGTTTGACTTATTTGTAGTGGAAAACGAGACAAGACACTAAAAGATAGGAGAATTAGCTGGATAAATTTGAATTTTACCTTCTATAGATAAGAGAATAAATACGGTGGTTGATTACAAAAGCTTAAAAAATTTAAAAATTAAGTTTAACATTAAAATACCAAATTAAAAGACTAAACACAATTAGATATGTTATCCCTTTAAAAATTAATATTGTACAATAGATGTCTATGATATCATATTTTTAATAATTCATCTAAATTACAAATCATATAAGATTGTAAAATGTTATTAACTACTGACCAAGAGCATATATTTAATATTTAATCCGAAGTTACCCTAGATTTGTTGACGAATTAGTTGGACCAAGTATTGTTTTATAATTTCCTTCACTTGTACAATGGCTTCTGTACGGGGATGGATTTGGTAAAGATATCTTGAACCTATCTCAAAATTCGTGCTAGAAATTTTTTTTTTCATTCAAGAGGCCAAATTAAATTGATGTAATTTAAAATAATATCATTTTAATCAATAGTTAAAGAATTAGTTACTCAAATGGCTCCATCAACTTTAAATTATAAATAATCATTCTAAAATTGCATAATCTATGTACTAAACGCAAGGAACTAACTAATAATGAGATATTTGTAGAAAAATATTTGTTAATGCTATATTTTTAAAGCTAGTTTAGAAGGTAAAATCTGGTGTTTATAATACATAATTCAGCACTTGGCAACAAGAACTCAAAAACCAACTCTTGTCTCGACGAGAATGTGTAGGGAAGGCATCTAAGTAAGAAGACAAAACATTGGTCATGAAGGACAAATGGTCATAGATTCTTAAGAAGCTGCCGGCCTCCAACGATTCCGGTGTATTATATGGAAAACGAGGCTGCATTCAAATATATACCAGTAAACGGAAACTTTCCTCTTGCCGTTTGCACTAATATCGAACACTTGGCAGTATCTATTTAGGTTATTCTTCGCGCCAAGAGCTACCAACTTTTTCATATGAATAGTTTATTATAATCTTCAGAACTAGTATTTAGTTTAAGTTCAGTGCATATCTTTTCAGGGGGGACACGCGGAACTAGTATGAGTAGCTAATTCTTTTGTTGTTCTTGAAACATACTGCAGATATGGAGGAGATCAAAGAAATTTGTCAAGAAAGGCAAGATGATGAAGAAGATGAAAAGGTGAAAGTCAGCAAAGAGAAGACTGGGGAAGAAAATCCTGAAAATCATAAAACAAAAGATGGGAATGAAGAAAAATTCACTACAGAAGATGCGAAATTACAAGCAGAAAGGTTACGTGAAAACCCAAAAGTTCTGTTGAAGAAACCAAAACCAGGTCCGAAGCAAATTGCTATGACAAAAGTTCCTCAACAGATTTATTCAACGACAGAGAGAAGAATATCTAGAGGAAATCTGGCTTTGGCGGATCATTCTTCAGTAACTGAGAGACAGACGCTCAGAAGTAGACAGCCTTCTGTAGGTGGATCCACCACTAAGCACCGACAACCTTCACTATCTAAATCTGCTAGCTTGAACTCCAAGTAAGATCATAACAGTCTACGTACTTAAAACATGCTTTATACAAAGATTGTAACTCACGGAAGAATTTCCAAATATGAGCTTGCAATTTAAAATAATCCAGGATAGGAACAGCGTCAAATGCCGGAGAGACAAGTGAACAGAAGAGTACTGGTGCAATCATGAAGGTGGTTCAGAGTAGATACTTGCAACCTATTCGTAAGGTAGGTTTGGAGCGAAACACATTTTTGTTGATATCAAGGTTATTAGCTTAGAAGCCATCAGCTGACCATGTCATGTGTCCTATATGATCTCAGAAGGAGCAAGCGAAGACTGATAAACTCAAGGAGAGTTTCACATTCAAAGCACTGCCATTGCCGAACTTCTACCATCAAAAGAATCTATTGCCAAAATCTGAACACAAGAAGGTGAACAGCTTAACTTCAAATATGGTAATGCGGCAAATGCCTATAGCAATCATGATCAACTTAAACGGGAACTTAATTAGAGTATAAGATGCACCGCAAGATTCTAGTAAACCATTGTCATCTAACTCTGTAATGTGCAGATCTCTATGAACCATTTAAAACCCTCTTCACTTGGCCACCGGAGAAGTAAGTCAACGGCTGAAGTAGAAAATACCCAAGAAGACGACAAGGCTAAGAGTGGGGTGCATAGACCAACAACAAAAACCGCAACTGCAAAGGAGACTTTAACCACGCTGCTCAAAGGTACTAGGAAGGCTTCGACTTCTCCCAAAGAAGCAGTGAGACGTGCCTCTTCAAGGGCAAAATCATAAGAGAATCATGTGCTAGTGTTTTATTTTTCTTTCACTTTCGAAAAGAAATTGCAGTTTGCTTTATCTATCATGTTCCGAGGAACAGAACACATGTTTACTGTTGGAGAAAAATAACTTCTAATCACTTGAAAAGTGATTTGCTGCTACAATTTAAAAGAGGAAAAATAAAACAAGTGAAGCAATGCTATGAGGAATTTTAACAAACATCTTATATGCAAAAAGAAAGAGCCTGAAATTGGTGGGATGCTAGACATTTTATTAAACACAAATCAGCCTTTATATAGGCTAAACAAAATAACAAAAGTAGAAATATCTGGCAATATTTAAATGGTGCCTTAACTAACTCAGAAAATCAAGGAAACAATCAAGAAGTGCTAAAGACCAAGTAAAATAATGGTAAAAGAATTATTTCTACATTAAAGATATTTTGAATCAATTATTCAGCAGCCTCCCTTGATTCAATATTGCAAACTCCTAGCTGATTTATGAAATAGACATGCTTGTCATATAGCAAAGACTTCGTAAAGATATCAACTACTTGTTCATTTGTATCGCAATACTCCAGCTTGATCGATCCATTTGCCACAAATTCCCGAATAAAATGAACTTTAATCTCAATATGCTTTGTTCTTCCATGATAGGTTGGATTCTTAGACATAGCAATTGCTGCTCTGTTGTCACAATAGATAGTGGTTGCTCCATTTTGCTCTTCACAAAGATCTGCTAAAACTCTCCTCAGCCATTCCTTGGCATACTGATGATGTGGCAGCTGCATATTCAGCTTCTGATGATGACAAAGCTGTTGTGGACTGCTTCTTTAAACTCCATGAAATAGCCGCTGAGCCAAGACTGAACACGTAACCTGAAGTGCTTCTCCTATCCTCCAAGCATCCAGCCCAATCACTATCACTAAAACCAACCGGCCTGAAATCTGAGACTGCAGAATACCACAAACCAAAATCAATAGTTCCAACTACATAATGCAAGACTCGCTTTGCAGCTCCAAGATGGTGTTTTGATGGATTGTGCATAAATCTGGAAATTACTCCAACAGAAAAGACTATATTTGGCCTTGTATGAGTTAAATAAATTAACCCACCAACTAAGCTTCTAAAGTAGCTTGAATCTGCTTGATCAGTTCTATCATCAGCCTGCAACTTCTCATTTACATTCATTGGAGTAGCTGCAATTTTGCAATTATACATGTTGAATCTTTCCAATAAATCAATTGCATATTTTCTTTGTTACACAAAAACTCCATCTTCAACCTGCTTCACTTCCAATCCAAGAAAAAAATGCAACAAACCCAAATTTGACATCTCAAACTTTTTCTTCATGCATGCTTTAAACTCATCAATAAGAGAAGAAGAAGAACCAGTGTCAATCATGTTATCAACGTAGAGGCAAACAATAAGAAACTCATTTTTACCTTGTTTTTTGAAGTAAAGAGTATGTTCATTCTTGCTTCTCTTAAAATCATTATCAAGAAAGTATGAGTCAATTTTACTGTACCATGCCCGCAGAGCCTGCTTTAAGCCGTAAAGAGCCTTTTTTAACTTGTAGACTTGATTCTCTTTTCCAGGAATAATAAAACCTTCCGGTTGAGAGACATACACCTCCTCTTCTAGCTTTCTGTTTAAAAATGCAGACTTGACATCAAATTGATGGATGGGCCATTTCAATTGAGCAGCTAAGGCAATCAGAATTCTCACCGTTTCGAATCGAGCAACAGGAGAGAAAGTGTCTTCATAATCCACACCTTTTTGCTGTGCATACCCTTTTACTACCAGCCGTGCCTTGTGCTTTTGTATGCTGCCATCTGCTTGAAATTTTGTTCTAAACACCCATTTTACTCCAATGGCATGTTTGTCCTCTGATAAATCCACCAATTCCCATGTTTTGTTCCTACGAATGGCTTCAAGTTCTTCATTCATTGCAAGGCGCCATTCATTTTTTTCTGTTGCTTCCAAACAAAGCTGGTGTGGTAGAATAGATTTCTGATAATGACCTGAATCTTCTTGGAGGACTTTCATCATCAAAAGAGCTCTTGCTACTGAAACCAGAAGAAGTATTGTTTGGTGAAGGTGGAGTAGAAGAATTAGATGTATTTGGAGTTGTTAATTGCTGCTCAGGAACTGAAGGATCATCATCTCCATTTGAATATGAAATCTGAATCTAAGCTGAACTCTTGTCAAAATTCCAGCTTGCTTCTTCATCAAAAATCACATTCCTGCTAATAATTATCTTGCCACTCAATGGGTTAAAAAGCCTATATGCCTTTGACTGAGAACAATAACCAACAAATATACATTTCACTGATTTGTCATCAAGTTTACTACGATTATGTGAATCAATCAAGGAATACGCTATACACCCAAATATTTTTAAGTGGCTTACCCATGGTCTCCTCCCACTCCATGCTTTATATGGAGTTTGGTTAAGCACCGCTTTTGTTGGAGATAAATTCAACACATAGACAGAAACAGCAACACCTTCAGCCCAAAACTCATCTGGCATTCCCTAAGCTTTTAGCAAACTTCTAGCCATTTCAACCACCGTTTGGTTCTTACGTTCAGTAACTCCATTCTGCTCTGGTGTATAAGGTGCTGTCAGTTCTCTATGCACACCTTACTCCTCGCAAAAACTGTTGAATTCATTTGACACAAATTCTCCTCCTTGATCGGTTCGCACGATTTTTATACTTCTTCCACTCTGCTTTTCAACAAAGGCCATAAAATTCTTGAAATGCTGAAATGCTTCAGATTTTGCTTAGAAGAAGAAGACCCAGCTCATGCGGCTATAGTCATCTGTAAACAACAAAAAATAGCGACTTCCACCTAAAGATGGTGTTTTTATGGGATCACACAAGTCAGCATATACAAGCTCAAGACACTCAGATTCCTTACAAGACCTTCCTACAGAAAATGGCTTTTTACATTGTTTCCCATACACAAACCCTTCATATATGTCTAAAGACTCAATTCTAGGCAACCCAAAAATAATTTCCTTTTGACTTAACAATTTCAGACCCTTTACATTTAAATGCCCATACCGTAAATGCCACAATTTTGACTCACTGTTTTCTTTGACAATGAGAGAATAATTCTCAATACTAGAAACTTTAACTGGAAAAAGATTATTTGGTGCCATATAGACATCAACAATGACCTGATCTGATTTTTTATCCCTAATCACACAAGGCCCATCATCAAATGTGATAGAGTACCCATTAGTCATAAGCTGCCCAATACTCAATAAATTTTGAGACAAAGAAGGAA
>JANZXR010370081.1:0-19222 GCA_027575705.1 Erythroxylum echinodendron
ACTTATACCGGGAAAATGTCATGAATGCATGTACAGTAAATTTTCATGTGCAAAAATCACTGTTCACTATGGCATGAGCATGAGATGTGTTTTTCCTAATTTCTCGATTGATCTCCTGTGTACCAATTTCTATAATTCAACCCGTTATATGGAAACGAGATGTTACATTAGAAGCCTCCACCTAAACTTTAAGGCAAAGTGTGGAAGCCTGCTGGCAAGAATTTTATAACATAAAATTACAATGAGTTAATAGCTTTGGAGGAGAAAGGAGATGCTAAGGAGAAGGAAGGATCTGACCAAACAAATGAAGTGACCAATCTGACTATCAATGATAACCGATCTACCGAGGTGGCTAATATTATTCTGCCTAATGGTATAAGTGAAGCAATCTTTGAAAACATAGGGGATACACAAGTTGATCCCCCTATACTGCTGAATGAGAGCAATGTGAAGAGAGTGGAGAAAACACCTCTTCCTAACTCCCAGGGAAGTTTATTTGTAGTTGATGGAGGTAAGAAGTTGTTCTAAACTATTGAAAGTAGAGAGTTATAAAAGTGCAAGAGTAAAAAGCTCCAAAGGTAAACAAAAAATAAAATGTCCATTTTATTATGGAATGTCAGAGGATTGAACTGCTCTAATAAGCTCTTTTCTTTAAGGGATTTTTCTTAAGAGAAAGGCCTCTGGTCTTAAGTTTATGGGGAAAAAATGTTTTTGGGACCTAAGTGGAAAATCATATCTAACCATTCCCATTATGTTTATGGTAGAGTCATAAGCTGTTACAACTTTGATAGGGCTGAGGTGGATCTTCTAGGATCAAATGACAAGGTAATGCATCTGAAGGTCACTTTTCTTCATAAGAAAGTGGTGATCAATGCCTCTTTTGTTTATGCAAGTAACTTTGTTGTCAAAGAAATGGTTTGTGGTGTAACCTCAAGAATGTCAGTAACAACTGCAATGGCCCTTGGATAATTTGTGGTGATTTTAATTTAACTCTTTACAAATCTAAAGCTTAAGGAGACTATAATTTGAGAAATTTCACTAAGGATTTGAAGGAGTATGTTTATATATTTGGGTTTAGTGATCTAAAACTTAAAGGATACATATTCACTTGGATAAACAATGGAAGATCAAATTAGTTTATTAGAAAAAAATCGAACAAAGCTCTTGTCAACTCTAATTGGCTAAATTTGTTCTGCGAGAGCATAGCTAGGTTTAAAGATCCCCTTATCTTAGATCATATTCTATTCTTGGTAGGAGACTTATTCTAGAAGATAGTTAGATATTTCCTATTCAAATTAATAATTCTTTGACAAATGAGGGAGGTTTTTTGGAAGATTATAGAAAAGGGGATTGATTGCTCTATTGCTAGTACCAAACTGTTCTCTTGTGTCCTAAAGCTTAAGGCTAACTAAAACTGATGAATTTGGAAAGAGGCCCTAGTACCAATGAAGCCATAAACTTTTCTAAATATGAACTTACCTCTATAAAATTCCTCCTTTCAATCAATCTTAGTGATCCATCACTGCTCCCTAAGGAGAAATTAATTCTACCAAAGTATCTTTGTGTTGTAAACAACCATACCTTTTTACTCAAACAGAGATCTATAGTGAATTGGTTGAAAAAGGGTGACATGTGCTCTAAATTCTTCAATTTTGTCATTGCTAGAAGAAATCAAAACAAAAACAACTCTATCTTATCCTGTGATGGAATATTACTCTAGGACCAATATACTATTCAGTAGGAAGCTGTCAAATATTACACTTCTTTGCTTAGTACTGCAAATACATCTTCAACTTCTGTCTCGTATTTGAGTAATTTCATATCTAGAAGGATCCTAGCTGAGGAGGTAGCAAGGTTAATCAGAATTGTGGAGAATAGAGAGATAGAGGATATAGTTTTTAAGATGAATGGAATCGAAGCTCCTGTTCTGAATGAATTGAATGGATACTTCTATCATAAGTCTTAGGAAGTAATAGGGTAGGTTGTTAAAGATGTAGTTCATGAATTCTTATCAAGAGCATCTTACTAAAAGAACTCAATAATAAATTTCTTTGCTTAATACCTAAAGGCCCCAATCCCTCCTTTTTTGGGAACTAAAGGCATACAATTTGCTCCAAATTCCTTGACAAAATCATTTCCAAAATTCTAACTTCTAAATTGAAGGTTGTGTTGATAGTTTTATATAAAAAACTTTCATACTACAAGTATATCGTAATGTATAGTATAGAAGATATCGTTCTAAAAAAGATTGAATATAGTCACCTAAAAGTTTGAATCATACTTTGTTTAAAGTAACAAAGATTGAATTGATTGAAAATTAAATTAAATAACAAACTTGATAATTGAACAAAAAAAGAAAACATTAAAATTGAAGTAATCATGTTGGAAACTTAGGAATTATTATATCCTTGTTTTGTATTCCCTTCACCTTATTAATTTAACTATGTTTGATCTTAGATATCTAAAGGTTATGATTACTTTCTCTTGAAATCTAATTAAGTAATCCTAATTGAAATAGATAAAAGTTAACTTGCAATATCTCGATCTCCTAAAATTTCTCCTAACTACTTAATTAGATTTGAAGCCACCCTAAGAATAATTAATTTTCAATTAACATCTCTATTTAATTGCTTATTAACCTAATACCTATATGTCTATTAAGGTACCAAGTTTCATTGTGCAACTTAACATAAATACCTTGATTCAATCTTTTGATTAAGATCAAGTATGGGCATAACAAATATCACAAAACAATAATATATTGAATTCAACAAAGTAAAAGTCACATAAAACAATAGAAGAATAACACCCTAATATAGGTTAGAAATCTGTAATAATGTTCAAAACATAGCTACTCAGATTTGGTATATAAGGCAATGAAAAAAGAGAATAGGATGAAATCAACTTAAAGCCTTGATATGGAAAATCTGGAAAGCAGGAGTTAATCTTGATGTTTCCACTTTTGATCTTCTTATTTGTGTTTTTTTTCTTCTTTTGGTGTCTCCATCAACTTTTAAGGCTCTTTCCTTCCTATAGCCTTCAATAATATCCTTTTATAACAAAAAATAAGTTTTCTAGAACATACCTAGTCACTTATATAACCATATAGCTGATCGTGTATCTCTAAAACCTCTAAATCGTGACTCTACACAATCACAGAAGCTTACACTGGCGCATAATGACCGTATATGTCAACATACACACCCATGTAATCTTTGAAGCTCCACAAGTTTACAATGACTTACACTATATAAATATAGTCAATTAATCGTTTATCAAGCTATCATGTCCTATTTGATTAGTGAGAAAAAGGGGACCTTCTAAGAGAATAGACACACTGGGGATAACATTTTGATAGTACAAGAGCTACTAAAGGGGTATTTAAGAAGTAAATCTACTCTTAACTACACCATCAAAGTGGATTTTAATAAGTTATTTGACAATGTAAACTAGGAATTCCTACTAAAGCTATTAGAAGTGTTTGGTTTCCCCGAAGTCTTTATTATATAGATTAAAGAATATATCACCTTAACATCTTCTTATGTTTTGGTGAATGGTAAACTTTTAAAGATCTTTAAAGGTGCAAGACATCTAAGGCAGGGGCAACCTCTATCCCCCTAACTCTTTATATTGTACAAGGAAGCTTTTACACTCCTTGTAAAAAACATTGTTAGGAGGAATACTGAATTCATATTCCATTCCAAATGTAAGAAAGTGAATTAAAAAACTTGTATTTTGTTGATGATCTATTATTATTTTGTAGGGAACACATAGGTTCAGTTCAAACTTTAATAAATACCTTGCAAGATTTTAAATAAATCTCTAGTATGGATATCAATCTTAATAAAAGTCATTTCATGATCTCTAAAGAAGCAACTCAGATGGAGTCTCATATAACTAGAATCATTAAAATTCAAAGGAAATATCCTCCTATATTGTACCTAGGGCTCCTTATCTCTACATGAAAGCTAAATTTTAAATAATGTCTTTCTTTAGTTGAGAAAGTTTAAAGAAGACTATTTTTTAGGTTAATAAATCTCTATACTATGGGATAAACTCCAGTTAATCAAATCAGTGTTTTGCTCTCCCTATATATATTAGAGCTCTCACATGTTTTAATTAGGATTATTTGGATAGATCTCAAGATAGGGTTGTCGTAATTATTATATATTTAGGATTGAGTATTGTTAAATCAAGAAGGTGAAGTGAAAATAGATAAGGATAGATGTACTCCTTTATTACTTGTTTAACTACTCAATTATCAGTTTTCTTTAGTTTAGTTTATTTTCCAATTATTTTTTCATATTATTGACCTTAAACAAAGTTTTATAAGAATTGTTCTAATGCAATCCTCATGGGAATGATATTTTTTATACTATAAGATACAATCTGTATACATTTTTTTTGGAAAATAAATTATATCATTGAAAAGCCTAAAAAGGCATACAAGATTAAAAATACAAGGCTATATTTTTAAAGGAAAAGGTAAGTACAACATCATCCTAGCATCTATACAACTTCAATTTAAATATAAAGCTATATCATTCCAGTCTCCATCTTCTTTTAATGGGATAACTTGGATCCTTATTTGCACGATAAGCAACTAGGACCTCTTTGATCTGGTGATAAGTTCTGTTACAAATTACATACTTCTCAAAGTGAATATTCTTAAAAATTCTTTGATTTCTTTCATTTCAAATTGAGTAAACTGAATAGGTTAAACAAAGACAAGCATTTCATATCTTTCTCGATTCTATTGTATTGTTGTTTTACCCAAACCAAGATATTTTCCCATTCTGTTGTAAGACAAGAAAGATTCAAATTATGTGACATTATGGCCCAAATTTTAGTTAAGAGGATACAATTGAAGAATAATTGATTTACATATTCAAGAAATGAGTTGCAGAGAACACAATTATGATCACTCATCCTTTTTAGTCTATCTTTAGTCTTCAATCTTCCCTTTGTTGCTAAACAAGCAGTAAATGAAGCTTTAGGCATTAGGGAGCCTTTCCACACTATATTACTAAGGAACAACAAGTAATTGAGGTCTTAATGCTCTTAGGTAAGAAGAATTAGAGTACTATCCAATACTGCTTAAAGAACGTTTGATTATGTCTTTAATGGAATTGTTAGGCAAGTAGTTTAGGAAGTAAGGTTGAATTGTCTCTGATGGCTTATACTAAGGAAAGGTGTAAATGAAATTTGATATTTGTTGATAAGTTATGTGATATCAAATGTACTACATCACCATATTCGATTTAAAATGTCAAACTCCTTTCATTTTCTTAGAAACTATTCATAAGTTTTCTTTACTCATTACAATCAATACCATAGAAAATTTTTTGTACTTTTTAACTAAAAATCTTATACATTAATTTTGCATCTCCTTCTTCCATCATCATTTGTCTCAACATGCCTATATTATTTAAGTAATCCTTTTGTAAACATTTCAGGTTTCTATAAACCCTAGCATTATACTAACATAACTGTTGAGTGAATTATGTAAAAGAATCTACTCGTTTTATGCTTAAAAACTGCAAGTACATAAATCGTGACTTGTAGTTAGAAAGTAGATATCGATCCCACAGGGATTGATGCTACGACACCACTTAATTTAGACCAAAATTTGTTTAAGAAATGAAATTGTTTAATGGAAATAATCTAGAAAATTAAATTAAAATTGAAAACGAAAAATAAACAATAGACAACACCAAAATGCAGAAAATCGGAATTCAAGAATTTAATGAATAGAGATCACTTTCTCCCTATTTTATCTCCCTCTTATTTTATTAATCGAATTGTGTCTCACCTAAGATGTCCAATTGTATTAGCTACCCTCTCTCAATGTGTGATTAATAGTCCCTAATCAAATTAAGTGAAGTCAATTGAATGATCTCTCAACCTACCCAATCACTCCACCAATTTAACTAGTTATTAAGCTATCTTATAGGTGATCAATTGAATTATCCGAGATCACTCTTCTAACTAATCAATTAATGTGATGATTGTAAGTTTATAGGTTGCCAACTCTCGTTGTACAATCTTACACAAATAGCCTTACTCACTCTCTCGATTTATTGCAAGATGTAAATATAATCAACAATCATAAAAGATAACTTTCATTGAATTCAATAAAATAGGAGTTTAACAAAATAATTCAAACATAATCTCTAAAAACAAAATCAACCAATCATGGTCTCCATATCATCATCAACACTCAAATATTTCATTCTACAAAGATCAGAGGAGATAAAATTGACAGAAAATTGAATAAGAAAACACCTTCTCTTCTTTGCTAAAATCCGAAAATTTTTTATGTTAATGTGTTATTTTCCCAATTGTTGTTGATAATCTTTGAATCTTCACCTTTCTCAAGACTCAAAACTTGTATTCTTCACTCCAGGAGGCTCTCTTCTACAGGCGGTTTTTGTCCTCTTTTATCTATGGAGGCTTGATATGTTTTATGGTCTAGAAATCCTAAAGTTTAATTGAACACCGCATAGTATGATTCACACGATCGTGGGATTTTGCAACAGAAAGTTCCCTCTTCTCTTCTCCTTTTTGATCTCTAGCTTAATCTCCAAGTCACTCAATCTTCACTCCTACATAAAAATAATCAATTCTTACCCTAAATTAATACCAAATATGAAATAACAACAATGAAGATCTAATGTTAGCAAGTCTAATCCTAGGAAGATGAGGGATGGGACTGTGAATAGAGTTGGATGGTCTTCCTTAATATGGAGCAAATTTCTTAGACCTAATGCTAGCTTTCTTCTTTGGTTACCAATTCTGGATAGACTAACCACAATGAATCGATTGAGATTTTTTTCCTTACCTATGACTTGTATCCGCAATATCGAGGATGAAACAAGTGAACATCTATTCTTTGAGTGTGCATTAGGTAAAGATATGTAGATGAAAATTTCGAGCTTGTGTGTTCTTGGGTTTAACTATCATAGACTCTTTGAAATTCTACAATAACTTCCTCCTATGCACATATCCAGTACTGACAAGGATATCCTATTAATCTCGGTGGCTATTTGTACCCAATCGGTATGGAAGGAGAGGAACAACAGAAGGTTCAAAGTGGAATCTATTCCTATCACTACTCTATTAGATCTCATAATTGCTAGAATTAGGGAGCAACTGATTACTCATTAGTTGCACCTTCACTGTAATAGGGGTATATTTCTCACTTGGAGATTATAACCTTTATTGGCTCTAAAGAGGATACATGAGTAGCAGCACTCAACCTAGCACAATCTTTCCAGTAATCCCTATCATTCAAATTCAAGGTTCACATCAGATTATTTCAGCAAGAGATCATACATAGTCCATTATTTTTGATCAATTTATAGAAAGGCTCACATATATCTTCACAGCTCTTTAGATCTCTATTGCTTCATATCAATTTCCTATAGATCGAATAGACTTACAAAAGTCATTCAGGGAGACACCAATCAAATATAGAAGGATGGAACCAACTTACCTCAGAGAAATTTTTATCCCTTTCTTATTTTTATAGAGAGGTATCTCCAGATCCTCGAACCATGGTGAAGGAATGTTGGCGACAACTAGTAGAAGAGAGGGAGTGGAGTTCCACGATCAGCCATGCCATAGGTCCACCAGACGGTAGATAGAAAAGGTCAGGGTAAGTTATTCGGGAAGACACAAGCTAAAATAAAAGAGTGAAATCGATAAAATGCCTTACTCTATGATGGTGCTTCCCTTTTGAATCAACTTCTGTTGAAAGCGCCTTCTAGATCTAGAAGGCTGGAGGTCACTAAAAGAGGCAAGGGAGTCGAAGTACATCGTCAGTCGCCAGCAGATCACTTCTTTCCAAAACAAGAGGTGAGGAAGATTCGAGAAAGCTATGGGTGGTATGCCCTAAATGTCGTAATCTGTTAGTTTAATTCATTTCCATACGATGTCGTTTCCTTGTTACTCAGACAAAGTAGACTCTTTATTTTCCCACGTAATGAGCTATATCTTCTCTATTCTTTAATGCAATGATTTAATTTCTCAAAAAAAAACAATGAAGATCAAACTAAACAAAAGCATATAAAATGAATCCTAAATTACAACAACAATAAACTATTATATAAGAAACACATACCAAATAATTAAAAAAACATAGTCTAATGCATAACTATCGACTCCCCACACTTAAATCTTTGCTTGTCCTCAAGTAAAATGAATATAACCATTTAATTCTGTCGCTTCATTTTCATAAAGATCAAAGCATACAATCTCTCAAATTTTAGCTAACTCAAATATCAAGTTAATACATATATCATGACTACTTTTTCATTAGTTACATAAGCAAACTCAACACATGGCACCATCACTCAAAGATAAATATAGATGTAAAATAAATCTTCTTCTCAGTTTCACTCATTTCTCTCAAATGTTTGATGGTTAGTGTTTCACTCAAACTTCCTATAGGAAACTTCACTACCATAGGCTTACTAATACACCAATTCTCCTCTACAATGATTGCATTAATAAATAGATCAAAAGGATTTGTTTAAGGTTGTAATGTGGTAAGGGTTAAGGTAGGTTAAGATGGTAAAAGGTTTAACACAAGCATTCGTAAAGTAAAAAGCAGGTGAAAAGGGATAACAAAAGAAATTCTAAGATACAAAAGTGTAACTATACTAATACTCTGCATTTATTTATGCTACTCAACTGTTCTTTCTTTTTTCTTTTCTTTTTTTCATTTTTTCAACAATTTTTTTCATTGTTCTTTCTTTCTTGTCAATACATGGAAGCAACTATGAATGAAATAATAACTAAATACAATATGATTCATAATAGAAGTATCCTTAACTCATCTTGGTAAAAATTTTGCGATCCCAGCTAATGTATTACTTAATACTCAACTAAGCTTGTGAATAGGTAGGTTAATGTGGTTTTAGGTTTTAAAATTTTTGAGTATTTTTAAGAAGCAAAAGGTTAAGGCTTAATGGGGGTAGTAATGGATAATCAAAGGGTAAGTTATTTAAACCAAGGGTTAATATAAAAAGGGTCTTAATCATCTCTATTAAGCATGCATTCAGTAGACTTAAACCGATTCAAAACAAGTTTTAAAGGTAATAAACTAAGGAAGAATCACACAAAAAAGAAATAGAATGACTATAAATGGAGTCATATAGGCTCAATACTCACTTTGGTTCAAATGAAAATTTATTATGCATCTCTACACTATCTCATTGCTCAAACGTCAAATTGTGAATAAGCTTATGTAACTAACTATTTTTAATCACTCAACATGGTTCACTTTCTACTCAAATAGCCTAATCCGAGTTTAAGCATGCATTCAATTTAATTCCAACTAGCATGACAAAATCTTATGGCAGTACTTATCAAAATGATTCAAGTGCAGTTTCATCACTTACATAAAACAACATGATATGCCTAAACATGCATCCTATTTAACAAAATGTAAACAATGCAATTGAGAAAGTCAATGTCACCTCCCACACGTAAAGATCACATTGTCCTTAATGTGACAAGTCAACCACCAAATAAGAAAAAATGACATCAAACCAAACAAAAGAAACTGAAACAAACAAATGACATCAAACCAAATAAAAAATGATGGCAAACCAAACAAAAATGACATGAAACCAAACAAAAGAAAGAAAACCAAACAAAAATAATAGCAAACCAAACAAAAATAATATCAAACCAAACAAAAGACATAAAACTAAACAAAAGAAATAACAAAATTTAAAAGTATAGGGTAAGAAAAGCTTATAGGGATTGCAGTGGCAATGGTGTTGGCAAAGGAGCTACAAAATTATTCCTCCGAAAGAACTTGAGGAATTTCTTCTTCAAGTAGTGCTGCTCTTTATGGACTTGCCGCATTTGGTGCCAAGCTCATTGAGTTGCAATGTTATTTGCTACTAATTAGAGGCCATCTAGTCGAGGATTTGTTGAAATCGGTCGACCTTTGTTCCTTCTCCACTGCTTCTTCTTCTAGCTCCAGGACTGCTCATGATGTGGACGGTTGGCTGTATCTATGCCCCTCCTGTTATTCACTGTAGTACGCGTCTAAGAATTTCAGAGTTCCATAGAATGAAACTCCAAAATCTCAGAGCGCCTTATATAAGATATGTCAAACATATCGTATTGAGTTTTATGCACATCTCCCACATCAAGGTTATAAAACAAAGCCAAAGCAGTTACAATATGAGACATGCCAAAATAAGAGCTCTTTTTATTCACAACACTCACTATTGATTGAAAAATCCTAAAAGGCATATTGATTTTTATTTTTCGATCCATACACCATAAAAAGAAAAGTTCTTTGGCTGAGCATTTATAACTTTCAGTTTTATTAAATATCGTTAAACACATAAATTTATGTAAAAGTACATGCTCATCACTATGGATTAAATTATTCGGTGCATTCCTGAAGTCAAAATTTTCTTCACCCGTTAAAATTTTCTAATAATCATCCAAATAAAAGTCATCATGATCATCTAAAAATCTAGTGTTTGACAAATCGAAAAGTGCACGAATGACATTATAATCCAATTTATAAACATTGCCAAATAACTTACACTAGAAAACGTCCAATGTAGGGTTATAGCAGACTGTAGTGAAAAACTCTATAGTCATCATAGGGTAAATAGGCATGTCATACCGAATGAACCTATTTTAACCTATGTTCGCAACTAGTCGCTCAATTTTTCACCTCACTCCTATGGTTTATAACAATTCAAAATCAAAATAACAATGAGTCATCAATTCCCTATCTCTAAAGTCTCGAAAATGCGTACCTTCATTAATAAATTAGAAATGGAGCATAATGAGTTGCCGCTAAATTGGGTTTACCTTCACCAGAGACTTGAAGGCACAATTCATCGGTATGCTTCTGAGCTACCATCTTCTTTGGAGCCACTGGAAGATTAAAACCTAAAAAAATAAGAAAGAGAGGGGTGAATTCATATTTTAGAGAGAGAGAGAAAAATCTTACCTAAATCCTTATGTTTTTGGATGATTAATGCATGAGAAGAGTAAAGGATTGTAAGATTAATAAAAATAGGTAAAGAAAATACCAAGAATCTATAGGAAGATGAGGGATTTTAGAGAGTAAGAGAGGTATTTTAGAGAGTAAGAGAGTGGAGTTTTGTAGGTTAGAGAGAGAAGGTGTGAAAATTTTAAGAGTGAATGAAAGAAGAAAAAGGGGAGGGAAATTTAAAACTTCCCTCGGATGGGATTCCCACGAAGAAGAGGGGGAGGGAAATTTAAAATACCCATCATTCCCACGATCATGGGATTTCTCTCCATAAACTTTTGGAGAGATTTTCCATGGTCGTGCGAATCACTCCAATTCTCACGATCATGAGATTACTCTCCAGAAACTTTCTAGAGAGATTTCCCATGATTGTGGGAATCACTCCAATTCCTATGATCATAGGATGGGGTAGTTCTTCTGCTTCTAATCCTTCTTCCAAGCCTAGCATGCATTCTCAATGATCCCACAACCTATAAACACATCAAAATAATATTACCAACAAAAAATTTGAAGAGAAAAACAAGTCAATCAAACTCAAATCAAATATGATCATAATTGAATGAATCAAACAAATAAACAAACAAAAACAATCAAAAGGAAGTAAAATTCTATTAGTTGCCTCCCAAACAACGCTTCTTTTAACGTCGGTAGCTCAACTCTTCGTCCTTAGAAACTCAACCAGGATCAATTACAAATGGCTTGCTTCTACCTTTTTTATTTAACATTGGTTTTTTATCCTATAAGTAAGCTACAAATTGTAAAATAATTAAAAGGACAATATGGATAACATTATGAAAATCGATTAAGCTCAATAATTTCTTTTTTCAAGTGAACTATCAACATAATAGGGAATAATAAAACTCCCTTAATCTTCCATTGAATCCAACAGTTTATCCTGTACAAAGGTGAGTTGCTCTCTTTCTTCCTTAATCACCTTCGTCTCTTCTACTTCTTCCACTTCTCGAATAGAGACTTTCATAACTTCTTCAAACTCGATGTCTATTGTCATCTGTTCTTCCTCCTTTTTTCTTTAGAAGATTCAAACACGTCAATTATCATAAATGAGTTACTTTCCTTCAGATTCTTAAATACATCATTTATGTTGAATGTTACTTGATCATCATCAATCCAAAAGATAGAGTTCTTTCCATGAACATCTACCCAAGATTTTTCGATGTTCACATATGGTGTATCAAGAACTGGTGAATAATCGAGACAGTTCACTAGTTCTTCTTGTTCGTCTCTATTTCTAAGTGTGATAACCTCTTTTTGCTCTCGTTGATATAATTCCATGTTGCTTAGAGAATCTTCCATACTTCTCTTACAAAATTCATGGGAAAGCTATCTTACTTGAATCTCTAGGTTTTGAATAGAAGCGATATGATTTTCAAAAACTTGATCAAACTTCTCTTCCAGTCTCTTCTGACTTTCCTCCTAGATGGAAAATATCCTCTTCTGGTTCTCTTCCATTTCTGTTAGCATATCCATGATTTTGTCAAATTTGGAATCCCATGAACTGAATTCATCTTGCTGAAATTCAAATATGTCTTGATATCCTATATGAGTACTTGCATTGTTTGACCAATAGAAATCTGGGAGGCTCTGCTACTCCGAAGTGTACGTGTTCTAATAAAGATTAGTACTTCCAAACCATACTGTGCCTCATTGTAACTTGTAAAAGTTCCTTGCTCTTTACAATATTTATCTTCCATCATTGTTCTTTTTATTTCTTCTTGGCATCTGGCTCTCCAGATGTCTCATCCCTCATTCTAAGATGTCTTGATGTGTCTTGTGATATCGAATAGTTTGTCGTTACCAAATTCTATTAGTCTTCGCATGCTCCTTGTGTTCATGCACCTGCAAATACACAAGAAAAAGTATCAAAAACTCTTAAATCAAAGTAATCTAGATTAAACAAGATGTTAAACAACAATCTCTGAGAACAGTGCCAATGTTGAGTGTAATTTTACAAAACAATATAATCATTTTACACTCAAAAACCACAAGTATACGGGTCTTAACTTGTAGTTAGAAAGCAGATATCAATCCCACAGGGATTGATGCCCAGAAACTACTTAATTCAAATCAAACTTTGTTTAAGAAACGAAATTGTTTAATGGAAATAATATGGAAAATTAAATTAAAATTGAAAAACTAATAATGAACAATAAACAATACCAAAATGCAGAAAATCAAAATTCAATAGTTTAATGACTAGAGATCACTTTCTCCCTATTTTGTCTCCCTCCTATTTTATTAATCGAATTGTGTCTCACTTAAGATATCCAATTATATTAACTACCTTCTCTCAAGGTGCAATTAATTGTCCCTAATCAAGTTAAGTGAATTCAATTGAACGACCTCTCAACTTACCTTATCACTCCACCAATTTGACTAGTTATTAAGTTATCCTATGGGTGATCAATTGAGTTATCCGAGATCTCTCTTCTAACTAATCAATTAACGTGATGATTGCAAGTCTATAGGTTACCAATTTTCATTGTACAATCCTACATAAATAATCTTACTCACTTTCTCGATTTATTGCAAGATATAAATAAAATCAACAATCATTAAAGACAACTTTCATACAATTCAATAAAATAGGAGTTTAACATAATAGTTCAAAAGTAGTCCCTAAAAACAAAATCATCCACTCATGGTCTCTGTAACATCATCAACACTCAAATATTTCATTTTACAAAGATTAGAAGAGATAAAATTGACAGAAAATTGAATAAGAAAACTCCTTATCTTCTTTGCTAAAATCTAGAAATTTTTTGATGTTGATGTGTTATTTTCCCAATTATCGTTGATAATCCTTGAATCTTCACCTTCCCCCAAGACTGAAAACTTGTATTCTTCACTCAAGGAGGCTCTCTTTTACAGAGGGTTTTCGTCCTCTTTTATCTATGAAGGCTTAATATGTTTTATAGTCCAAAAACCTAAAGTTTAATTGAAATCCGCATAGTCTCTCGGATAAAATATCCCACGATTGTGAAAATTGGCATGGTTCCCACAATAGTAGGATTTTGCAACAGAAAGTTCCCTCTTCTCTTCTCCTCTTTGATCTCTAGCTTAATTTCTAAGTTGCTCAATCTTCATTCCTACATAAAAATAATCAACTCTTCCTAAATTAACACCAAACATGAAATAACAACAGTGAAGATCAAACTAAACAAAAATATACAAAATGAATCCTAAATTACAACAACAATCAACTATTATGCAAGAAACATATGCCAATTAATTAGAAAAATATAGACTAATGCACAACTATCAATAATCGACATTTTTTCTCAATCTTATATCACACTTATCATTCAATTATAATCTATGGTTACGTGGTTATCCATAACCTTATATTTCTTTATAAATTTTTCAACAAAGTTGGTAATTTCTCTTACATCCCCTCTCGCCTCTCCTAGGGCCCAGGTATTATATACACCTATAAAAATCATATCATGTTTATGTATATATGTAAACTTTATTATAGTCCACATGCCTTTAGCCATATGACAATAGACTCGAGTATTTTAGCTAATTCTTTCAATTGGTCTTAGTTTCATTTTATACACCAATTGTTGTTTATGCATCTAACCTTGATTACAAACAAAAATTATCCAACTTTATCTTCTCTCTCCCTTTGTAGCAGTTTCAAACCAACGACACCTTGCATGTTTTTTTTAGTAAAATCAAATATCATTTCTAATTTTTCAAACTTCATTCCTATTTCTGTCAGTACTTTTGTCTCATTATTTTCCACGTAACTATATGGAGTCATCATATTTAAATCATTGCTCATCTCTATTATAACCCTGTATTGTATAAAAAACCATTGTATTATAACAAAAAACACCAATACATTATATATAAAATACCACTACATCTTGCATAATATATCACTATTTTCTAAAAAAATTATCACTTTATTCTAAAAAGAACACCGGTGAATCCTACAAAATGTACCATTACATTATTCCAGCTAGGCCTTCCCCAAAAAAATCAGAGAACACCTATATGTACGCATGGCAACCATTAACACGTCATCACAGAAGATGATCAAATGGGGGGTTATAATCTGACCACCCCGAAACCTTCTAGAGACTCATAATGGAAAAGGAAGCTAGTCGGTGAATAATCAATGAAAGAAAGGAGAGAATACCTGATCTACAATGCAAAATTAAAGTAGATTTTGCTTAACACGATCAATAACACAAATGCGTAGTTTCCACTTGTTAAACAAATTAAGGTTAAGTTTTAAAGAACACAAGCATGTTGGGTTGAAACACAGGGGTGTAGGTTTTTTTATAGTGGTTTATATCTCAAATGTGTTATGACGTTAAAATAAAAATAAGATAATAACTTACATTGACGTGTTAGGAATTAACATGATTGTGTTAACACTAAAATTAGAACACTTGAAATCTATATGACCCACTAACACGGGAGTATTAGTGGGCATGTTTCTTTCAGCAAATTTTAGGAAAACAAGAGAAAAGGAAAGATAATGCAACATGGTCTCCAGTACGGGCGTAATGGTGGTTGTGTATCGCACTGTTTCTCAAACAATTTACCTAGTTTGGGTAATATGGCCATGCTGATAGGTTTTAGGTGACTCAATGATTTTCTTGCAACACAGTCACCAATATAGATATATTATTGGGTGTGTAACTTATTGTAACTTTTTGGCTCCTATTCTTTAGGTGGAGCATGCTTGTGTTTCTAATCAACATAAGCATGTAGCATAACTTGGACATTAACACCATGTTAATGGGCATATAACTCTTTACAACTTTTTGAGTTAGTCAAAATTTTCACCTACTTTCATTTGAAAATCAATATGCATACCTAAAGCATAAAAACAAAAATGGCACCCATATAATTATAAAACAAATAAAAATTTATACTAGACCATAAAATCATATATATATAATTTAAATTATGGAAACTAAATCCTAAAAGCTAAAATAAAATTAATTGAAACAAAATTACCAAATAAAAAATTTAGTTCCCAAGAAGCACTTGTTTAACATCATTAATTTGACTTTCCGAATTTAACTTACTCCTTCATAATTTTAGAGATTAAACTCCTCCCCTTAGATAAGACATAACTCTAACTAGGGATGTTAATGGACAAGACGATGTCATTTTACAAATAACCCGATCCAACCCGTAGCCCGGCTGGGACTGACCATGGTCAGCCTATGGCTCGCTTGTGGTCCGGTCAACCTAAGTCCAAAGCGGGTCCGGCCAGTTTTGTGATCCCTAACTCTACCAGGTTATTACTCATAATTTCTTGAACAACATCTGCTACTACAAAATCAACCATATTAAGAAAGAAACAAGTATCATCATATTCAAAAGAATGTCTCAAAAACTTTAGACATTTTGAAAGAAACCTCTTCATTTTCCACTCTTAACATTAGTTTACCATCACTTACATTAATTACTGCCCTAACTGTGGCTTGAAAAGGATAGCCTAGTATAAGAGTTGATTCAATGTCTTCATCCATATCTAATATGACAAAATCAAACAGGACTATGAATTTTTCAAATTTAACCAATACCTCTCCTATGATGCCTCTAGGGTGCTTGATTGACTTATCAGCTAACCATTCTTATTGGTTTTGGTTATCTTAATCCTAATCTCTTAAATAACTTAAAGGTTATTAAGTTAATGCTAGCCCCTAAGTTAGCTAATGCTTTTTTAATTGATAAACTACCAATTAAGTAAGGGATTGTGAAACTCCTAGATCTTTAAGCTTCTTAGGTAGTTTTTTTTTTCTAAAGGATGACTGAGCATTCCTTACTAGGTGTCACTATAGACAGTTCCTCCAACTTCCTTTTGTTCGATGATATCTCCTTCAAAAATTTAGCATACTTTGGCATTTATAAAAGAGCCTCAATAAAATGTAATTTAGTATGCAATTGTTTAAAAAGTTTTAGGAACTTACCAAACTGTTTGTCTATGCGATTCCTGTTTAGTTTTGTCGAATACATAACGGTAAGCTTGAACTCCTTTACCAACTTGGGTTGCTTACATTATCTATCTTCTACTTTATCCTTTTTTTTTATCTTAGTCTTCTCCTCCTCATCTTTTTTCCTTCCCACACCTAACTTCCTGCCACTTCTAAGAGTGACTTATTTGACATGCTCCTTCGGGTTCGTCTATATATTGTTAGGTAAGCATTTCTTACAAATCAGCTTCGTAAGTTATCCTATTTGATTTTCCAAGTTATGGATAGAAGCCTCTTAGTTCCTTAGTGAAGATTCAGTAGCTTGAATCCAAAATTTAAAGGCTTGAATAAATTTGGTTATGATATCTTCCAAGTTAGGCTTCTTCTTTTACAAAGGATGTTGTTGTCAAAATAGGTGGAGGGTTCTATCTTTGTTACCTCTAATTCTCCTAAGAAATATTTTGTTAGTTCCTCCATCTTGAGTTCTAAGTTTTATTATATAGGTTATTTTGCAGTCAAGGCTCATTTATCATTTCGTCAACATATTCAACCAATTTTTTTGCAATACTAATTGCTTAACAATCTTGGCCTACATCATCATTTAAATTGATTACTATGCAATTGACAATTTAGTAATCTTTTTACTAAGAGCTTAACCTAAACCACCAAATTTGTTATTTAATCTTTTCTTTTCAAGTTTGAAACTCGAATTTTGGGAGATGCACAAGTATCAATAAGGGCATGTTGATGTTGTATTCTTCAAATTAAATTGTGACGTTATCTTAAGATAACACGTGCAATGACACAAGCATGTACCGTTAACATGGTCTTCTTGCTACTCAACAAGGGCATGTTCCTAATATGGCCATATTGAAGTTTTGCACTCTATAACTCAATCAAAATAACTCCAAATTGCACCAAACTTATCCAAATTTGTTCCTTTCTACTCCAAGCTAGTGAATTAGACCTATAAACAGAATATGAATATCTTAAATACCAAAATGAATGACAATACTCAAATAAACAA
Source organism: Erythroxylum echinodendron (assembly GCA_027575705.1). Taxonomy (NCBI): domain Eukaryota; kingdom Viridiplantae; phylum Streptophyta; class Magnoliopsida; order Malpighiales; family Erythroxylaceae; genus Erythroxylum; species Erythroxylum echinodendron. The sequence continues at coordinate 18,020 of JANZXR010370081.1, forward strand.
ACAAAATGTATTAAATATGAGACTAAAAATGACTAAAACACCACTTATCAAACATGCAAAATTCAACCTGAAATAATTGAACACTTGTTTTATAATTTTAAGGTCTTTAAAGAGGTTTGGGATGAAATTAAACACATATGTCAATTAGAGGTACAAGGCCATTCTTACATTGATACATTAAATAGGTTACGAGTTAATAAAAAACAAATAAAAGAAGACAAGATAGTATCTGAAATAGATTTTGGATCGTGCATCTACTATCTATGGAAAGAATGCAATAAGAGATGCTCTGGGGGAATTGAGAAAATTATGGCACAAATGAAGCATGAGCTCATCATGTGGATAAAAAAGAAACTTATCACCCCTAGGAATACCAAAAACATTAGTTACTAGTTAACAAATGTTTTAAGACCTTAGCAGAGGAACCATGTCATGAAAGGAGAAAATATTTGACATCCTTAAAAGGAAATTATAGACTTATGGAGAAGTAAATCGATTACCAATTGGAGTAGAAATTAACTTATCTGCAACATGAAAGCATATAAATGCAATACATCAAAGCAAAACTCTTAGTAAATCTTTAGTAGTAGCTGTTGAAGATCCTAGCAATTGACGTATCCTTAGGGATAACAATAGGCTAGGCCGGCTTCTAATCGCCAGAGGTTCAACTTAAGGCTCAGTCAACTCGAACTCTTGTGCCATCATTACGTATCCTACAACACATGATTTGTTAGAAGATGAAGCATACAGAAAGGAGTTTCCAAAAGAGTATCTTAGTATGGAGGAGACTAGAACTAAAAAAAGGACATTTGTCCATATGTGACTTCAGTCATCAGCAAAAGTGGGTCTACATAGGCCTTGGAATTTAGTTAATTTTTCACCCTTAATGGTGGTGGTGTTAGAATATTCCCCTTGGTCAAATATGCTACTATAAGCTTGCAAGGAGCTCGATGTTTCTACGTTCTTGAATGAATTCGCTTAAGGCCTGTTTGGTTGGATATTAATTTATGGAACGGAAGAGAATGGAATAGAACCGAAGGGAACGGTTTATAATGGAATGGAATGTAATATAGTGATACGTTGTTTGGGAAGGATGGAATGTTTCATAATGTAATGTAATGAAATGTTGTTTGGATGATGGAAGGAATGGAATGTAACGTATAATAAATGACTATTATACTCCTTATATTAAAATGATTATTC
>JANZXR010370102.1:0-19218 GCA_027575705.1 Erythroxylum echinodendron
ATGTTTATTATGGACCACAATCTTGATGAGTGGTGAACTCATATGTGTTTCATTATAATTCTTGATATGATTGGAATGAATTTTTACAAAGTATTAATCTAATGTCTGTATGTTGAAATTATTAATTGAAACATGTATTAGGGAACATTCACTCGAATACAGAGTTTATAGCGATATCATCACTTCTAGATGTTTTATGGAGATTGGTAATTAAACTGGTGCCAGTAGTTTGATGGACTAGCTACCCTTTAAGTTTTGACAACAAGATGAGATCTTGTGTGTTGATCATCATATAGAGTAAAACGGGAGATCTAGAAGGAAAAACCAACTTAAGCGCAAAATGGTAAATTTACCCTTTATTGTGCAGATGGCTATAATATGGTTCATGTTAGAGTTTGCAATTGGACATATTGAAACATGTATTATTATAATATTTAGTAATTTAAGAGTTCAACTAATTGTCTTTAGTGGAATGACATTTAGTTAATAAGCTAGAATTGATTCTAATGAGATTAATTTAATTCTTGACTTGTTGGAGCTTGAATTATCTAAGTCTAATAAGATTCTTCATTTGGCTTCAAGGAAAGTTATCAAGCTAAGTAAGAAATATAAATAGAGGTTTTAAAGACCATGATTGAATGTTGGGCTTGTACTAATTAATGGTTAATTAGAAGCACAAATGAACATTTAGAAATGGGTTAGGCTTTGATTTAATTTGATGCACATTTAACATTAGTTTACTACATTTAAGATATTTTTTAACATGCTTTATCATCATTAAATTGAGTAATAACCTTATAATTAAATGGTTTAATGGTGGTCTTTTAATGATAGCATGTAACCTATTAGCATTCATTGGATTAAAAAAGAAAAAGGTACATTTGATGGACCATCTTCCTTCTTTAATTATCAAAAATCGAAATTGGTATGTCACATTTAGGCTAATAGTCTTTTCATATATCCATCTTAAAGACAAATGAGAAGAGTCTCATTTATTGGTTTCTTTATGAATGATTAAAAAAGAAGTGATGCATTTGATGCAAATTTCTTCTTTCCTTTGAGATTAACCAAAATTGAGAGGGTGTAAGAAGGGGTTCTTGCAGTTTTTTGACTCTCTCTCTCCTATCTTACATGGTGAGCTGAAAATTGCATGAGAGTGTCTCATCTTTTGGCCACTTTCTTCTAAGAAAAATCTCCTTCAAAGTTTTCTTCTCCTTTCCCGTCAAAGGATCTTGTTAACCAAGTTGCCCAAGAAGAACAAGTGGTAGATCAGATTTGTTGAGGATACAATATCAAGAAGAGGATACATCACCTAGGAGAGGACACATTGCCAAGGATCAGATAGCACAATGAAGAGTTAAAGCTGTAGCGAAGGAGTCGGTAATATTTTTCATCCTATGATTATGCAAATGTTTTTTCCTTATACCATATCATGTGTGGCTATTCATGTTGATTTGGATATATTGCTTCCATTGAAATTTTGATTTGTAAAAAGTTTTGAAATTTACCGTTTCTTCCAAATCGATGCATGATTTATTTTCCGATCCAACATTGAATACATGTATAGGAATTTGGTTGCTATGTGTGTGGATAGTTGTAGGTTCTATCTAAGCGGTGTTACATTTAGATGTTATGTTCAATTTGAAATTATCATAAGAATATAAAGTTACATAATATAAATAGGGCTCCTTGTAATTGTAGTTATAAGGTGTGGGTATAGTTCATTTCATTCTTCAATTAGCTTTGTAGCAGGTGTCTCACTTGTTCTTGTAACATTAAATTTTCAGTTTCTTGGTCCTTAGGTTATTCAAAGATGCAAGGGGCTTCTAGGGAGTTAATTCTTCAAGTGATAGTAGCAAATACATTGCTTTTGTTGAAGTCCATTATTCCTTTATAAGGTTGTGATAGCTCAATTATTTTGATATTTTTTCAAATATCAATATAAAATTTCAATTAGATTCACATAGATAATTTCAAATTATGTAAACTGAATTTGTGTAGGCCTATTATGTTTGTCTCAACTTTGTAAACTTGAAAAAATTATTGCTAACATTCTAAGGATGTTTTAAAACAAACATTATGATGCTTAATTCTTAAAGTTAAAGGGTGTCAAGTATGTAAAAAGATCAGTAATTATGCTTAATGGTGTTGCTATAAGAACTTAGGATGTCTCCCTTTTGTATGCAATTCTTATTTACTGTATAGTTTAACTCAAACTATCTTTATTAGAGTTTAATCCAACCTTTACTAAATACCTTAGTATTTTATTAGGGCTTAACCTCCTCATCTGATTCAACCCTATCTTGGTTAGAATTACACTTTTTAGATAATTAAACTTCTTTTGTAAGTTAGATTACTAGACATATTGGAGTAGCTCATGCCTAATCTGTACACTCTTTAGGGATGCTCAATAATTTTGAAAGGACATATTATTTTAGAATATGGTTTGATCTTCTAATCTATGTTTCAATAAAATTAGTTTGATGCTTCTTAAATATTTGATAGTTATACTTACATCTCTTAAATTTTAAAGTAACTTAAATGAAATTTAATCCTTTTGTCAGGCAAATTACTTTTGCATTATAAGTCCTTTTTTAAAAATAACTAATGAAAGTTAGTTGAATAATATATTCCTAAGATTTTTATTTTAATTAATACTTTATCTTTACTTATTTATTTCAAATATTCAAAGACACGTATATGTTGGCATGACTTTACTATTGATATTTTTAATTTCATAGAAAAGAGATTATGTAGTTTTTGTTGAGAAAAGTTGAATTAAATTAAGTCATAAAAGGCAAACAAGGAGTACAAGTATAAGTCAACTTACAAATTACAACGATAATACTATTATAAGCTTACTAAAGAAATACAAACTATTGCACCAAATAGGATATATTCATACCCTCCAGTTGAAGTTGATAAACTATAAGTCCTAGAACTTAGGCACGTGGATACTAATATGAGTGTTAATAAACTACATTAGCTAGTTAAGAAACTGCTCTTTAGATAGGCATTTTTATGGAAAATATGATTGTTTCTTTCATCTTATATTGCTATAACCAGAAATGATACAGAAATGCAAAAACACCATTTGATAGTTTTATTTAGAAACTTCATATTAAAGCACTAAACCTTGGTGTGACTTAAGTCTTTTGGTAAATCATTAATCAGACATCTATTCATCAATGCTTTTAAGTCTTAATAACAAAGTTGTATTGGAAGAGTAAATGATTTGAGTTTTCCTCAACTCTTTTACAAAGAATGCATCAATTTGTGAGGTGAAGGAATTTTACAATTATTTCAACAATTGTAGGCTATTCTTCACTACAAACCATATATTGGTGGAAGCTTGTGGTTTATGGTGACTGAAACAAACAAGATTTGTGTAAGGGAGAGTCTCAATTGCTAGCAAACACATGTCTATATGATTGATTAGTGAAAATGCCATTGGAGGTGTGCTTCCATATAATTATGTCATATTTATAATTGATAGACATCTGCATAATTTCATCTTTCAATGGAATGGGAACTAGAACTTGTCTAACTAGTTCCTTTGTCGCTAGAGCTTTAAAAACTATAGTCTATTACTAAATTAGTGGTCTAAAATCTGGAGCTTCGTCCATTTCTCTAGTGGACCTATAAATAACTAGTTATCTATCCAAAAGTTAGTAGTTCCTCTATTTATGATGAGGTAAATAAAATGACATCTGAATCTTTTCCTCTGCAAATAAGTTATTATACATGAACGGGAAGTTTCTCTTACAATTAGTGAACATATTTTGGACAATAATAGGGAATGATCTGAGAATAAAGGATTCAGAAAGATAGTTTTGCGATTTAGAAATATGGCCTCTATTCATAAGTGCCCTATCCATCTTCTTTATTCAGTTTCATCTTATTGTTTGCTTATTGCTCTAAATAAAAAAAATATACCCCAAACTTTAAATTAATTATTTCCATCTTTTCAACACATTTTCTAAATTTACTTGAAAAATATTTTCAAACAAACATTTCCCTACTTCTGACATACATAGGGTGCTATTAAATTCCGTAAGAATTAATCAAAGGTCTTGATGTAGAGTGTATACAATAAAGATTATGCGATAATAACTTTCTTTAAGAAACAAAGTTAAATCCATATATATAGGTGGTAGCTACCAATATGCTCTCATGAAGAAAAGTCTCCAAAATATACATGACTTAATCACATATCCGAAGAACATCTAGTTTAACTTATTTAGAATTAAAAGATATCACTATATGATCATAACGATGACGTTGATAGTTTAAAAGGACCAATAGTTGCCCACAAAATTTAACTTTAAGAATTTTTCTAGATTAATCTTAAAGTCCGAAATGTTTATGATAATAGGATTATTTTCCAAAATAAATTATCTTAGGGTCTATTAGTTTTTGGGCCAGTTTATGCCCCTTATATTCCATGAAATTATGGACATCTTGGGGATTTTTGAGATTAGATCCCTTTGATTTATTCCTTCTACACAACTTCCTTCTATTATTAATGTTAAAATCCTTAGTGCTTATCTCATTAGCTTCCATACTTAATAGGAAATGTATGGGGCATCTCTATGGATTCCATTTGATTTATTGCATCTACTTATGCCTCATCTTATGAAAAGCTCATTATGTTGACTTTAGGTGCAACATAATTCTTAATTATGATATCTATACCATTAGTTTCCTCCTCCCTAGTCTAACCTTCAATAGTCTTAAAAAATTTTACCATAAAAACATTTACTTCCTATAAAATACATTATATCTGATTTAAAATTTCCATTGTAGTAAGATGTAAATTATTTATACATGCAATCCCATTTAGTTAAGATTCAAGGCCTATAAGTTCAAAGAAGTCCCCTTTGATGAATCTTCTCCAAATTACTCTCGATTGTTTTCCTAGCTTTAGTGTTGGTCTCTATTAATAGGAAACTTGAATAGAATCTTCAAATAAGGTTTCACTTTCCCTTAGTATCATAAAAGGAATGGAATCAAGAAAATCCTTATCCATCTCAATACTTACCCAGAATCTAGCATACCTAATTCTTTTTTCATAAAGTAGTAATTTCATTTATGCATATGGTTTTACTTATGTAATTTATAAATAAACTAAAGCCTTTTATTAATCATTACTTGAATGGAACATTATGGATGCTAATCTATATAGGTACATTCTCATATTTGACATAAAATAAGAAAATATTATAACTCCAAGGTTGTAAGAACAAACAAGAGTTTTGGAGATGCGAAGGGCTTGCTTCCAAGGTTTCTTTAGCTCTAGAATCAATTTGAGAACTTAAAGAGGATAGCAATTCTTCACACAACCTCTCCCCTTATTTTTCTTAATGGTCTAATTATTAATTAAAGGAAATGGGGGAAATTTACCTAAGGAAAAGCTTGTCGGTGTTGATATCTAGCTTTTAGCTCTTTCTTTCAAAACTCCAATTTCAAGCGCAACAATGGTGCATCCATCTAAATTATAAGGGGAAAATATTCAAGAGTGCATTAGAGCTCTCTCTTACCATCTTTTTCCAGTTAAGTTGATGATTCATAACTGGAGATTTTGAAGGTCCTTTGGTTTGGGATACTAAGGTTACTATATGTTGAGAGTTAGGAATAGCAATAGGAGAAGCAGAAATAGGAATCTTAAGTAATGAATAGAGCTAAAGATTATGAGGCCAAATGGTAACAGAGGGCATACAATAACATTAAAAGTTCCTTTACCAAATCTGAAAGAGCTGGTAGCCATAAGTTAAGAAAAAAAATTATATAGTGGCAATAAACGTGTTTAAAAATTCGTTCATTAAATGAGAAGATGTGAGGTAGTAGGACAAAACGTTTAATGAAAAACCAAAAAACCCTTTAAGGTAAAGAGCTTCTCTTAACAGTAGAGAAGTGAATCCAAAAGCTCACAAATAGACTGATAAACATACTAAATCATAAAGTAGTTGAGCAAAGGAACACGACAAGATAAGAGAGACTAAATAGAACATAACTGGATTCAATAGTATATAAGTAAAGCTTTCCCCATATTAGAGAGAAGGGAGAGTCTCTCTATCTCTCTCTAAATGTCTAGTTTGATTAAGGATTATTTATGGACATCCTAAAATATTGATTAATAATAGAAGGAACCTTTATAGGTGTATATTCATTTTCCTGCATTAGAACTTTGATAAAAGTTTTACACCAGCAGAGCTCTTTCTATGTTATCCCAATATTTCTTTATTTTAGAGAGGACACTTTATATAGATATGGAGAAAGGAATTTCAATTGGTATATTTCTTATTATAATCATAGTTTTGATTTAAAATTTATACAACCAAAGACCATATTTTCATAATCTTGATCCTTTTTTTTTTCACAATCTTCAATATTTCTCTAGTTACCATTCACTCACTTCTATGTAAATATATTCATGTATCATAATATTAATCTTTAAATTAGACATCGTACATAGACAAAATTATTGAGTTATGAAGGAACAAACTTTGTTTGCATATATTCCTTATTGTAATCAAAGTTTTGTTCAAGAATTTACCCTACATAAATTCATTTATTCATTATCTTAATATTTTCCTATTTAACTTTTTCTCGATACTATAATCTAGTGAAATTATGAGTTTTTATTTAAAATGAGTGGAAAAGGCTTAACAGAAGAACATAAAGAATGATATAAGTTAAGTCTTATATATTGTAAATATTAGATAGATATAACAATAATTGAAGTAATAATTAAAAGATCTTTAGAGGGATCGATGAGTTTTTTCCTTACTCAAGTATTTTACATTAGGTAGGATAAGCACTAAGATAATATTTTTTCATGAGATAAGGACTAAGATTATTAATTCAATATAGACAAATTAGAATAGCCAAAATTCCAAATGACAATAAAGGGGTTAAAAAAACATGACATATCTTTTAGTAAGGCTTAATAAAGCTAATAACTATTAGTAAATCTTCACTTGTACTCCTTTCATAAACATAGTTTAAAGGCAATTATCATGAACTCCCCTCTCCTTTCCAAGTAAAATTCCCAGCATTATAAAATACCATGTATTATCATAAAAATTTGATATCATAACATCACCTATGAATGAATCCCTGCCAAATTTTAAGAAAGAATATGATTGAACACATAATAGAGTTGTTAATACCATGTAATTAATATGTTAATGAAATAATTTAGTGCACTTTTTTTAATTCAAGTTTTTAATAAGAATACAATTCAATGCATAGTTGTGCATTAAAATGTGTTAGAATAAATTTTAACAAACACAATTTTATGTAATCAAGTACCAAACTATGTATTTCATAATTTCTCATCAAAATTTCCAGCAAAAGCACTTGACCATATGATCATGTATTTAATTGTGCTCACCAAATAATTTAATGGACAAAATTTGTTACAAGGTTGACCATATAAGAGTGTATCTGACCATATTAGACAAGGCCTTTTAAAAAATGTACTACATCGATGTTTATCAAATTATGTTGCATTTTGTCATTATAATCCTATTTAAAAGTGTAGGTATGACTTATCTATAATAAATGATGACATTTTTCCATGTAAATATGGTATTGAGTAGAATAAATACTAGTATAGTTTATGTTAAGGATAGATATGATTTCTACTCATAGATGATATTCACATTTTTCACTAAGGCTATTACTTATTTTAAATATGTGATATTGATTTTTGTTAATAACAGTAGTATTAAATGGACTAACTACTAATGTATTTTATATTAAGGCATGATATTCTATCCACTCATTCATTTTATTCCCATCTTAGAGTGTAAGTTTTTCTTATCCATAATAAATGATGGTACTTTTATACATAGACATCATATGGAATAAATAGAGTACTATTATAGTTTGTATTGAGATAAGGCACTATGATATTCCCATTTTTCATTAAATCTGTTACTTACTTTAAATGTGTCCTAATACCTTTTATTTGTAGTTATGGTATTGAATGTATTGAGTGCTAGTATAGATTGTATTTTGGTACGGTATCCTTTTACTCAGTAAATGATGGTATTTTCTGTACGTAGATTTAGTATTAAATAGATAAAGTACTATAATAGTTTATATTAAGGTGGGGATATGGTTTATACCATATTCCCACATTTCACTAAAGCCATTACTTATTTAAGATGCGTGGTGGTTTGCAGTGGTGGTATTAAATATATTAAGCATTGGTGTGGTTTATATTAAACCATGATATTGTTTTCTTCCACTCAATATGTTCCCATTTAAGAGTTTATATCTTATTTACCTGTAATGAATAAAAGTATTTTTTGCATGTGTATTTAGTAATAAATAAATAGAGTATTAGTATAGTTCACATTAAAGAAGAGTATGGTTTGTACTTAAAGATGGTATTATGATTGTAAAGTATATATAATACTCATTTTTAATTATTGATGATATTTTCTATAAATTCGGTTGATGTTACATGTATTGAGTATTGGTATGATTTATATTGATCCATATGGTTGTTTGTACAGAGTTATAGTGTTCTCTTATAAAAGGGAAGATGAAATTTATTTAAAATGAACAATTTAAGTGTTTTTATTTTTTCTAACACTTAATTCATTCATTTTTTGTTATAATTCACTCATATAGAGAAAAAAATGAATACGAACAAGTTTGGGGTAATTTTGATGAAGTTGTGAAGCTACAAAAAAATACATAGGCAACTGCCCGAACATACTATGTCTTCAATATGACCATGTTTCACATAAGAAGTTATTTTAAAGTTCTAGAGATTTACATAGGCATGAACATGCTCGTGTTTGAGAAGATCACACTTATATACTTTCCTGTGTTCATATTATAAGCTCATGTTTTCTTTGGATTTGAGGATCTTATAATTTTCAAGTACCTAGCCAAGTACACACTCGTGTACTTGCCTGTGTACCACCTAGAAACCTATTTTTTAAACAATAAAAGTTAATACTAAAAGGAAAAGTATGAAGGAAGATCGAGAGGCATAATTGGATGACCTAGACTGGCATAAAGTATGAAGAACAAACAACAAGATCCTTTTAGAGTGAATTTTCATCAATCTAAAGTAAATTTCTTGAAGATTAAAAAGGATTTCTTAATGTTTCCTTTCATTTTTTATTTTCCCCTTTATTTTTAATGATATGTTTTATATGATTAGGAACTAAAACCTTTATGGTATCTAGATAAGATGAAACTTAAGATGGACTTTGTATTGATTTCATTTAATTTTAGTTTATTCTTTAGTTTCAATGACATTCAATTATATGTTCTTTATTATTTTTGAATTAATATTGTTTGTATATTAATTCATGTTTGATTTCATATAATTGATATTGAAAATCCTTTGTATGAATCAATCATGCATAAATAAAAAGAGTTACATACAAACTTAGAGATAGGATGACATAAATCTTCTAGATTAGGGTCAAACCTAATAGCAAAATTCACAAATTGATTAATTGCAATTCTAGGGGTTTAAATTAGAAAAATATTTTGATTAATTACCCTAGGATTAGTGGTTAATAATCTTAGACTAGGGTCAAACCTCAAAGAAAAATTTAGAAATTGATTAATTGTAATTCTAGGGGTTTAAATTTGAAAGAGATTTTGATTAATTAACCTAAGATTTTTTGATAATATTCCTGAGAAAGATATTAGTATAATTGAGAAATTTTCACTATTTAATGAACTTTAAATTAAATTGATGTGTGAATTCTTTATTACATGAGAAGTCATAAGGGATTCAAAACCTGGGTATCTTTATCTTCATTGCTTGTTTCTTAGCCTAATCGTCATTCTAGTTAATCAATTGTGTTTATTTGTTCTTATTTTATTGTTTTATTTTTGAAATTGATCTATCATCATCACCTTAATTTGTCTAGTTAGATAGTAGGAAAAGAGTTACTACTGCCACTCATATTCTATAGGATAGAAACTTGGTTTATAGAGGCAATAGGTGCACTTGCTTAGAAAGATCTGTACGGAAAGAGATCAAAAGAATACAATCAATATTTTTATATCATTATTAGGGATTAAGATATTGGGAACACTTAATTTCCATTAATCTAGCCACTGTTTTCCTTTTGCATTTATTTTCTTTTTGTGCTTATTTATTTTTCATAGAGCTCTCTTTCTTGATCTTATGTTTATGGCTTATTTTCAAGATTTGCGTATTTATTACTTTAACTACCAAACATAATGAAAAGATGGAGATGACAATATTCTTTTAGGATTACAATATTTCATCTCTTATGGTAGCCTCAAAAGCTTGTAATGAGAGGTATGGTAACACATATTTTAAAGCTTAAATCCTATCCAAGATATATTGCGACAATGACGGTGTTGGCCACCCCAGTTATGAATTATAGGCACTAAACTACAAGTGCAAGCAACTAATTTACATAGGGAACTGTCCTTAAAACATCCCATATAGGAATACTCATAATCTGAGCAACTATCCTAACTTTGCATGGAATGATCAAGTTTTACATGAATTTTTTCAACAACAGTAATAAATGGGTATCTGCCTCCTTCCACAATATAGATTTTCTAATTGGAAAACTCATTGAGCTTATTTCTAAAGAGAAGCCAAGTGTTTTATCTAGATACAGCGAGCCAAATTTGAGTGAATGAGTGAATATAACCACTTTAAGGAGTGAAGAGGAGCTAAAGGTTGAAGAAAAGGAGGAAGCTACTGTTCAAGAAAAGAAGGAAGAGGAAGATGAAGAGGAGGAGCCAAATAAGGACACCATCGAGGAATTATCGATAGTCATCTGAAGTATAGAGAGCTCCTACTTCCTATAGAACAAATTCTATGAGTCAATCAGTGATCTATGGAGTTTTATTATCCCTTGTTATATTGGTAGTTTATTATTAAAAAGGCATTAGCGAATTTACTTGTTCATATTAATTTGACATAATATATCTTTATTATATTACAACGTATGGCCTATTTGTAAACTATTGAACCATTATTTGGGTAAATAGGTGAAAGCAAGCCACTAATTATATATCTAGGTTAAGTGAAGTGCTTACTAAAAAATTTAGATAAAAGACTCATAAACAAGCATTGGTTAAAAGCAACCCAACAAGCAGTTATTTTTGTTTTACTTGAGTAAATTATAGGATTTTTATTAGCAGTTTAGTTTTTTATCATAGTTTTAGACTTATAGTTCTAACTTTTTTTAAAACTTTAGTTAAGATTTAATGGAGTTATATAGGCTATAAAGGCAACATCACACTTTTTCATTAAAACAAAGAAGATTTCACTGACATTAGATGGATGTTAATGACATTAGACAAAACTAAAAAAATCTTTTTATATAAGGGGAATAACAATTACCCTTACCTCCTCCCATTATTTTTCATATTTGTCATTGTTCTTGCATGTTTAATACATTGAAGACAATGTAAAACTTAAGTGTGGGGGAGGGACTTAGTAGTAATGCTTTTCAATTTTATTATAATTATCTTAATAGTAAATAATTTAGGAAATTTTTTGAAAGGATATTGATCAAGATAATTCATTATAAATTTGGTTGTGATTGTGATTTGATTTGTTTAGGCAAATAGTTATAAGTTTTAATGATTAAGTTGGTTTATATTTATTTTATTAATTTTGAGAATGGATATTTGATATGCATTATGATGCTTTGTGTATAATTTGTATATGCACTAAGTCAAATGTGAATTTTCTTTTTTCATTCTCATTACCATGCACATAAAAAAAGAAAGAAAAAGGAAAAAAGAAAGAAAGAAATAATAGTATATGAATAATCAAGTATAAATAATTTCAATTCGTCAGCTTTATACTAATAAAATGGTTTAAACTAAAGAGTGGTGTTAGGGGTCATTTAAGATAGCAACCTAATTGAGTAATAAGGGGTATTTATGACAAAGTGTGTACTCTTGCATCAAAAGGCTAGGTAACTTCTCAAAGAGGCTTCTACTTGCTTTATGTTGTTTAAATTTAGTGTTTTGTTTCTTTAAGAGGTATAAAATTTTTTAAAGGTTTTATTATTTTTATAATGTGTTTTCACTTTATACATAAAATGGAATGGTGAGGATTGATTTGAAATTTGAACAACTGTAAAGTGAATTGGACTGATTAATAATTTGATATAATTAATTGTTTAAGAAATTAATGATCTTTGTAATTGAATGAGTAATGGAGAATATTCATTGATATCTTTGATGTGTTTAATGCATTCTTAGAGTTGTTTCTTATTCATTTGAGAGTAATGAAATTGATTTGCTTGAGGATAAGTAAATGCTTAAGTGTAAGTTTAACAAGTGCTTAATTGTTCATAGTTTTATGTCTATATTTAGTGCATTTTGCTTATGTATTTGAATGATTTTATTGTTTTTGTTATTTAATTCATTCTAATTTTGTTTCTTAGATTGCAATTCACTTATTTAGAGAAAAAGGAATGAATTTGGAAAATTTTGAGGTGATTTAGAGTAGTTTTGATAAAGTTATAAAGTTATAGGATGCACTTACCCCTGTACTTTAACATAGCCATATTTCATACAAGACAATTTGTTTTAAAATTTTAGAGTTATATGAGTATGATTAGTGATTGAATTATTTTGTAAGTTAGTCAATATTGTAATAATCATAAGTGCACAGTGTAGCTATAGTTAATACCGACAAGTACAGGCCAAGCTTATGAATAAAGTGATTACTAGTAATTACCTTTTTCCTATTTTCTAACTTACAGATTGGTTTTGTATTTTTAATAAAAGAAAATAAAACTAAAGCAAATAAAATAAATGGGCAACGATATTGAACAGAGAATTAAGGAAGCACTAAGAAAATTAAAGATATAAAAAAAATTAGCATCTAGGCTTTGAATCCCCTTAAACCTTTAACAAATTGATCTTTTATTATGCATTGTTGAATTATTGGATCGTGGAGACTCTTATGGTATGCTAACAGCCAACCTTGAGTTTACTAACAACTAATCCTAAGGTTTCCAACCGAATTACTTAGGTTAAATTTTATAGGATTGCGTTATGGATTTATGAGTCCCTCTATAAGGTTTGATACTAATCTGGAAGGTTTATGTCATCCTACTTCTAGGGTTGCAATTAACTCCTTCCGCTTATAGTAGATCTATTCAAACCTAGGAAATCAGATTATGATCTAATATTCTCGGGTATATTAGAACATATATAAACACATAATTTGATCACAATATAACAATCAAACCAATTACATTAATGAAAAAATAAAAATATATTAAAGTATCAACATAGAGTTCATCTAACCTAAACACTAAAAAGACGTCTAGTTACACATTATAAAACATGAATTAAAGCATAAAATAAAAGAAAAATGAATTGAAAACAATGAGTTCATAATTCTAAATCTCCCCGATTGTCTTCTATTGAATATTTTTGCAATGTAAAGGTTTGATCTTGTATTCTGATGGATATTTCGATGATTTCTTCATGTTTTCCATTTCTATAAACCAAAATCGTCTCTTAAGAACGATCTCCATGTCTGGAATCACCTCCCTTCATCTACTCTCCCTTAAAGCCTGTATTCGCATCTTTATATATTGAATTGTAGGTTTTTGGTTAATGCACGACCATGCATCAAGCTATATATCACCAAATTCTTTGAAAATGGCAAAATTGCATAGCCTGGGAGCCGTGCATAACCTAATGCACAACCGTGTATCCCTTCTATGAGTTTAATCTTCGTTTTATGTCATATTTTCATTCGAATTCTTCTCCTTTAAATCCATGAAGGCAATTATACTCTGTATACACACTTAGAAGGCATTAAGTACCAAGTATATGCTAAAAGTATAAAATATCAAGCAAAAATGCATCAAATATAAGGTATAAATATGATCAATTATGCATCTATAAAACATTCCTATGCATAAGTTTTTACTTGTCCTCAAGCAAACCATAATCAAAATTATAAATCTATAACATCAATCCATCATCAATCTCAATATGTCCATTCATAATATACATCATAATATAATATTGAATCAAATTAACATACAATTAAAATTAAGTTATCCTAAAATTAACACCCTAAGCAATTTAATAGTAATCATATCATAATCTCATTAAAATCAAACGTATGTGTCTTTATACCTTTATTAAGATGTTACTCAATGCACTTAAGTGTTTAGGGTGAAAAGTATCAAAACTCTTAATCAATGCATAGTAGAATTCTTACCATAGGCTTTAATCACATCTCCACCACTTGTGTATAAACTAGAAAACAATCAAAAGTGTTAAGTCAAGAAAACTTCACTTCTTCTATTGATTTTGATAAAAGTCAAATAACAATAATAATAAAAGAAGTGTGTGAACTATTTTGATGAGTTTTTTAAGTGCGCAGATAAATGTAAGTAGCGCAAATCAACAAATCAAAATGATATTCAAAAGCTGACTAAGAAAAAGTGTAAAACGGACCAGACAAAGTCACATGTCTAAGACGAAGCGAAGTTATAAGATGAAGTGAAGACATAAGACAAAGTGAAGACATAAGATGAAGCATACAAATCAAATTAAGATGATATAATTGAAGAATAATCTACAACGTCAGTTAGTTAGTTAGTTGGAGTTAGTTATAGGACTCAACTAATAACTGATCTCTGAAGATTCTACAAGCAGTTTTCTCAAGAAGACCATTGGAGAATTAGACTATAAATATTAGTTGTAGTTATAGGCAAAACAACTTTTAACTTTTAACTTTCAATTCTCAACTCTTTACTTACACGAAATAATTATATGATCGAGTAAGTATACTGTAAAAATATCCTGAGTGAAAAGAAGGAAGAAGAGAGATCAATAACACCTGTAACGTGAGTTTGGAAAACTTAAACAATATCTTTTCAAGTGAAAGGAAAGGCTAGAGCTTGAAGAGGCTAAGATAGCAGATAAAGAATACTTTGTGCAAAAGACCTGAAGAGGGTCTGGAAGTGAGAAATAATACTTGTAAAGTTGTAAGAGATAGTGAAATCTCAGATAAACTCTGAGGACTAGACGTAGCCTAAAGGTTAAGGGTAAACCAGTATAAATCGTGGTGTCATATTCTCTAACCCTTATCGCTTTAATTTTTTGTTGTTAGAAGAATATAGACTATTTTTGTTGTTGCATTACTTAAATAAAATAAGTGTGTTTTTTTGTAATCGTCTGAATCTTTCAAGATAATCAAGAAGTTTGTTTCAAGATTACTATCTTAGACGATTTAACACAATTCAATCCCCCCTTCTTGTGTGTTTTACATATTATACGTGATTTCCATAATAACAAGTGATTTACTTCAGTTGGTATCAGAGCGAAGTTTCCAAGAAACATTGTTACAAAGTGAGGACAAAGGTCTATGGCTAAATCACATGTTTTTATACCTGAAGGTGCCTCAGTCATAAGACCTCCTGCATTCAATGGTGAAGACTATCATTATTGGAAGAACAGAATGCAGATCTTCAAAGAATCCATACATATTGATCTTTGGGATATCAATGAAAATGGTCCATATATTCCAATAAACTACGAAGGGAAAAGCATCTCTCGTGACCAATGGTTAGCTGATCAGAAAGTTCGTGTTCAATTAAATTCAAAGGCCAAGTTCTTTTTAATTTGTGCTCTAAGAAGAAGTGAATATGATAAGGTTAATGGATGCCAATCTGCAAAGGAAATGTGGGACACATTAGCCATTGCACATAAAGGCATAAACCAGGTGACAGAATCTAAGATTGGTATTCTTGTTCATTAGTATGAGCTGTTCAAGATGAAAGATGATGAGTCTATTAATCAAATGTTTGGACAATTCCAAACAATCATTAATAGACTTAAAGCTCTGAGGAGAATCTACGATAGTTAAGATTATGTCAAAAAGATCCTCAAATGTCTTCCAAAAGATGGAGACCTAAAGTAACAGCAATACAAGAGGCCAAGGATTTAAGCAAGCTAAAGGTAGATGAATTGCTTGGTTTACTAAAAATCCACGAAGTAGAGCTTGATGCAAAAGTCTATATACTAACCTCGCTTCTTTAAGCGAAATACATTTCTGTGTTTAGTGTTTTTACATTACAGATTACAAAAATGTCGAAATTTCTTATCTATAGGAGACTTATTGATTTCATTGCTTTAAAGGAAGATCGAATGGATATCGAACCTGAGATCAAAGCAGCTAGATGGGAAATTTTCTTTAATATCTAAGAACCAGTGTATGCAAATGAAGTATATGAGTTCTGGAAAATGCAAAGGTGGTAGATAACATCTTGGTATCAGTAGTACAAAGATTGTCGGTGATTGTTTCACAAGATTCTATTGTAAGGGCTACTGAATGTCCAAATGAAGGAGCAAAACTGTTTAACAATACAAAGTGGATTGCTCAAAGTCACATAAATAAAGACAACATCAATTGTCAACTATATAGATTGAGTAATCCAGAAGTCAAGAAGTCTTTAAACCTAATTCCAAAGGCTAGGGTTATTCATTCAATTCTTCTTCACTGTATTTTACCAAGAGTGGGATCAAAGGATTTGGTGACAATTAATGATGAACATTTTCTATTTCATCTACTCACACACCAATCTATTAATCTTCTGTTTTTGATTCTGACCTACATGATAAAGGCTAAGGAGGATTATTATCTGAAGAGTGGTTCGTTACCTTACAGTATGCTGTTGACAAGATTCTTCAAAGAATCTAGAATCCTACTTAATAGAGGAAACAGAGTAAAGCTGAATATTAAGAGTGCTATTAATGCCTCTACTATTTGTAGAATGGGGATTAAGACTGAAGCTGAAACAAATAAAGATTTCACATCGACAGCACAATCTAAGGGGGAGCTTTCAATCACAAGAAGCAGAAAAGAAGATGTTTCATCTGGTATTCAAGCAAAACCTCAATAAACCAGAAGAATCTCAGCTGAGGTGGCAAAAGTTGAACTATCGTCTTATAAGTCAATACAAGTCAAGACGATTCCTGAAAGGAAGGAAAGTGTAAAGGTTCAATAACTAACTCATAAAGTGTTTTTAAAGAGGAAGGCCGAGAAGCTCCAATCAGAAAGACTCGCGAAGTCTAGAAGGTCACCAAGATTGGTGACCTTACGACAACAAAAACATAAAAAGCAGAAAACTCTTATTCTTGGTCAAGTTTCTGAAAGTGCAAGGCAGCAACAACAACAACAACAACAACAACAATCTACTAAAGCAATTGTCTCTATCCCTCAGACTCAATCAAAATAACCGTTTGGAGAGACAGAGATAAAAAGGAAGTTAGTATTTGAGCAGAAGAAGTCTCAACAACAACTCTTTTCTAAGCCAATAGAAGAGCAAAGGATGACGAAGAAGATTCAGAAAAAGAAGGTTGAAAAGCAGCAACCAATCTACAACCCTCCTCAACTAATGAAGAAAGAAGATTTGAAGATGAAGATTATAGAAGAATCAATACCTGATCAAAACAGAGGTTCAATTATCATCAAAGAACCTCCTAAATAAAAAGTTAAGGTTCAAGTTGAACCTGTAATAGTAAACGATCAGACAATACATCTTCTTAGCCCTAAAGAAAGAAGATTGTATGGTATTCTGCGATATGAAAAGGCAGAACCATATCCATTGAAGATGACAAAAAATCCTTACACAATCTACCTAGTGTCAAGTAGAACAATAATAAAGATTGTACCAGATGTACAATCTAGACGTCCAACACTGGTAGACAGCGAAGACAAAGGAAAGAAGAAGAAATTTCCTAAAAAACAAGAAGATGATCTCACAGAAGAAGAAATTCGAGTGGCGATGAAGAATATAGACGATGTATGTCTTGAAGCTCAACCTATAGGCATCTATATTTCACATCACATATTAAGGCCATCAGAAAGTAACTTTGGCGCATTAACCACAGATGAAAGTTTCAAGGTCGTTGGGATAATAGCGGAAGGAAGATACAAAAATATTATAATTGAAGGTATCAATTTCTACTTGGAAACCTTTGTGCATTTACTTATTCATTTTAAACCCTTAGGTTTCATTCCTTCTATCAAAGATATCCTACACGTTCTAGGAAAACCAATTTTCAAACTACCAAAACCTGATGATCTTGACATTCCACATCAAACACAACCTTTCCAATTACCCTCCATCAAAATTATTGACTTAGACAATTCAATCCGAAAATTATCTGTATTTGAGTATCTTCATCCACTAAGTGAAAAACTACAAGATTCTACCGATATTTTGGAGTTCTTGAAGAATTTCATCGTATGGATTGAAGCTAGTCAAAAGTAGAAGGAAGATTAAGAAGCTTTAGCTAAACATATTAAAGAAATTGATACTAAGGTCGATGAACTAAGTGACTCAGTGGGTGGTCTTCATGACGAAGTAGCACTTCTACTTGTGACTATATAAGAAGACCTCAAGACAATCCACACTGATATTCAACATATGTTCTCTGAAATATTGAAGCATCTGAAATGATATTTTTTGATTGATAACAAATAGGGGAGAATAGTAGAAAGGAAAGGAGAATTAGTATTAGAAATTTATTTTTCTTATATGAGCATTGTATATCTTGCATTAGTTGTCTACATAAATATATTATTTGTCTAAAAATTATTCATCTGAATATTATCATTATTCGTCTGAATATCTTTTTTATCTTATAATACTATGATTATTTGTTACCATCAAAAAGGGGGAGTTTGTTAGGTCAAGAAGACTTCACTTCTTCTATTGATTTTGATGAAAGTCAAATAATAATAATAAAAGAAGTGGGTGAACTATTTTGATGAGTTTGTTAAGTGCGCAGATAAATGTAAGTAGCACAAATCATCAAATCAAAATGATATTCAAGAGCTGACTAAGACAAAGTGTAAAATGGACCAGACAAAGTCACATGTCTAAGGCGAAGCGAAGTCATAAGATTAAGCGAAGTCATAAGACGAAGCGAAGTCATAAGACAAAGCGAAGACATAAGACAAAGCGAAGACATAAGACAAAACATACAAATCAAATCAAGATGATATACTTGAAGAATAATCTACAACATCAGTTAGTTAGTTAGTTAGAGTTGGTTATAGGACTCAACTAATAACTGATCTCTGAAGATTCTACAAGCAGTTTTCTTAAGAAGACCGTTTGTAACATCCCGTTTCCATAGAACGGGTCGGACCTGAGAAACAGGCCCAAGTGAGGTCAATCGGAGAAGTTAGGA